>APFE031354138.1:50822-122204 GCA_000404065.3 Pinus taeda | reverse complement strand
AAAATGTAATTTTTTACGTTAATATACTTTTTAATTAACACCTATTGATATTAAAGAAATTACATAAACGTCATATAAATTATAAAAAATCCCCTTTGAATACACCAACTTAAAATTTACACAATAAAGACAAAGATAAGTTGAGAATTATGCATGGACTCTTTTAACTTTATATGCATATAGTTTGACTCGTCACTTGTCATATTATTATCTATATAGCAAATTATAATACATTAAAATTTTAATTATATATGAATTTCTTGTGAACTCACTACTATACTAGGGGTAGTTTAATATATTTTTTAAGCTAAAATTAATATTTTTGTCTTAAATTTTAAATTGTCTTAGAAGAAAAGGTCTTAAACTAAGTGAAAAATGTTTTATGAAGGGAGTGGGTAGCGAGATGCTCTGGCGCCTAAATAATACCAAACACGACAATATCAAACATGTTTTGTATTGAGAGGTATTTTGTGTTGCGTTTTCCCTCAAACATAATTTGGTAAGCAAGAAGGGATTGATCTATTCCTTCATTCTCCATGAAAAATAGATTGAGGGTTTCGATGGAAACTGATGTTGGGGATAGATATTGATATATATTTCTTTATTCTCCAAGACAAATCGATTGAGGGTTTCGATGGGAGCAAAATTTGAAATACTGATGCCATTTTCAATTAAAGGTTTGGATGGCAGCAAAAGCTAGAAGCCAAAATTATGATTCCATTTTAGACCAAACCCTAAACATAGGTTAAGAAATAACTTCAGCTCTCGTGGTGTAAGTGTTTATAGTTTCTAGGGTCAGGGTTTCGAAACCTCGAGTTACTTAGCCTACATTTTTTTCTACCTTTGGAGAATCTTTCACATGGGATGGGAGCATTGAAGGTCGCAAGGAAACCAGAGAGAAACTGACAGAGAGGAGATTCAGGTAGTAATAATTCAACAATGGTGGTAGTGGATTCCATTTAGTGCTTCGTTCGAAAGAAGACGGTCGTAGTCTTGACATACTACAAGTGGTGTCAGGATTTAAAAGAATAAATGCCTATCCCATTAGGCCATTCTCTGTTATAAGGCATTTGAGATTCTCCATTACAAAGAATTCGAGCCCATTCTTCTATTGGAACAACACTGCTTCATTGGCATGGATATGAGAATCTGAGTGAAAGGAGGAGAACAAACCTAGAAAATCTACACCATGCTCATCAACTAAAAAACTTATGACCTTTGGCCTTGTTTTTCCCAAATATTTTCCCGTGGCCTTCCAGAATTTGTGATGGATTGTATGACACCAAGATACAATTGAAATTGTTGGACAAAGGGAAGTTTCTATCTTCTGTTGTGTTCTATTATATATTTGTTTTTTGTTTTTTTTTGTTGTTTGTTTTTTTGTTTGGTGGTTTTGAATTGTTTTGTTTTTGTTTGTTTGTTTGTCGTTTGTTTGGTTGTTTGTTTCTTTTTTATATAATATATATATAAATATATTATATATATAATATATTATTATATATTATATATATATATATATTATATAAATATATATATTAGTTTAGTATTTAATCTTCTAGTATTTTCCTATTGCTATGGCATTCACAACAAAGAATAGTGTTTGGGTCATTAGTAGTCATCCTTTCTAGTCTCGACCTCTTAACCATTCGGCGCAATGCTCTAACTTCAATGCCCTCTCAGGTGTTAGTTGCATGACTTCTATTTCTTTCGTCAATTTCAACATTTCACTTTTCTCTGTAGCAAACCTTTTTCATTTGGACAGGTCTACCAACTTGTGCAAGGTGTAGTAAATGGTCAGGGGTCTTTTCACCCTAGAGAGTTTGTGAAAGTTTACAAAATATAAGTTGTGTTTCCCTTCTTGATGTGGGACCTCATCTTCCAACAATTTTTTTGAGGTATTCAATTCATAGGTTTGGATTATAATCAGTTTTAGACCTCATACTCCATTGTCTAGCTATAATTAACAATGTATTTTGTTGGTTGTTCTTTCAGGTAAACAATGGACTCACCTTTCTTCATTTACCACAAGTTACTATTTTCCCTAGTCTGTAATGGTTCTAGCTTAACATTGAAATTATTATTATTTTTTTTAATATCTAACTTAGTTTTCTCTTTTCCCCTTTTCTTAGTAGGTACCTTTCTGCTCTTGTTGTTTGAACCCCTTGGACCTTTAAAGAAGCTCCCATTTGGGTTTCTAGTGCACACTCTTACTTCAATCTCAGATCTTCTCCCCAATTATAGGTCATAATTTCCATGGTAATTAATGGGTTAAATAGGGAGCAATATTATCATGTTGATGTGATGAACATCTAGGTTGAATGTATATTGATTCTACATGCCTAATATGTACTTTCACTCTGATTGCTATAGTTTGTTCCCATTATTTTTTCTATTTTCATGGCTCTTGGTTATGATACTTTGAATTTTTAGTTTTCAAATCATTCAACTTTTTTTAGCTTAGTTTTATTGGAAAAAACTTGTGAAATGGTGCCCAATGTTAGCTTTTTTTCTTGAATTCTCCTTGAATTACCCACTTGATGGGTCATTGCTCCTAATTGAAAACAGGATGAATCTTGACACCCTTTATTGTTCCAAGGCTCCCCACAAATCCCCCAATGTCTATATATATTTTGTATATTTCATTTTACCATTCTACTAGTTTTTAACCTATTTTTGTTGCAAAAAACTAGTGGAATGACCCCTCACTTTTGTTTTTCTGATTTCCCCACTCTACAGATCACTGCATATAATTTCAAAATTAATAATCATGCCATTTATTTTCCTAAATTTCCCCACAAATACCCAAGTAACTATGAGATTCTACGATTTCCAATTTGTGCATCTTATGGTAGATCAAGTTTAGGAGAAATGATATTTCTTGATGGAAACTCTGGCTATTCAACAATGACAACATGCCGAACAACAATAGGAGTTGTAGGACAAAATGTTTGAAGATATGTTGATTATGTTACAATGAATTGAAACCATTAAACAACAAGCGTTAGAGAATACCCTCCACCAAACCATATAACACAATCACAATCCAATATTTCCATAGGTACCCCTATTTCTCAACTTTATTTTATGCTTGACACAAAGCCTTTTGTTCCTAATTCTAATAGATCCCTAAACGGTCACAAACTTGATGCTTGAATTCATAGTTTGGAAGCCTTCTTTAAAGTCATTTGACTTTGACAAATCTTTAGAAGATCGTTATAGTTGAGGTGCATGCTGAAGAACAAGCCCTTACATGGTGACAAACTCCCAACTAGCTCCTCACAACTGCCCACCAATCTTTGATCAAAATTTGGGATAGTTTTAAAGGTTCCATGTAGATGAAATTCTACTCATTAGTGTATAAGAATGGAATATTGGCACAATGGATACAACTTGGGTAGAATTCTAGACAATAAATCCAATTGTTTATCCACGACTTCAATAATTTTTCCTTTAAACATGAGAGGGGATTTTGAAGATACACTCTTTATTAAAACTAATTTCTAGTTTACTTCCTCACATCGTAATACTAATATGTGAAGGTGGATTTTAGACAATTGTTTAAGGAAAAATATTTATTTTGTCTCAAAAATTAAATTTCTTCTTAGAATTTTGAATATGAGCGCTACCTAAACAAATATTTTAGTTTCGTCTCTAATTTTGTCGTAGAATTTTGAATATGAGCACTACCTAAAAAAGTATTTTAAGAAAATTTTCAAGATGAAATTATTTCCCTTAAATTATTTATTAATACAAACATATTACAATACAGATTTTGATAAAATGTTGATAAACTTAAGGGATTACTATATTTACAACACACACAATATGGGTTTAATGAAAGGTTGGATAAAATTAAGGGATTACTCAAAAATGGAGGAGAAGATTGCATGCTTTTAGAGCATATCACTTGCTCATCAAACATGACAGCTCAGGAAGCCCCTCAACGTGGAAAAAACCCAAATGGCAGAAGGATCAAAGCCACTACTAGAGATGTTGTGCAAAAAAATAACCCAAGCATCCTAGGAATAGCGTTCATAAAATGAAAATTGTACCCTATGAGGTTTGGTATTCACATCCTTGAAGGTTATGACTGGTTTTTTAACGATGAAACGGTCCTGGATTGGATTGATGCCCTTGTTCATTATATTTTTCCACAGTGGGTTAAAACAATCCAACACTTTTTCTTGTTCCACATACAGGTACAACTCTATACACATAGAGAGTAGATATTTGAAACCTTTATAATGAGCTTGCATCCATTTTGATACATTATTTTATGCTCTTTGAAAGGAACCAAATGAAAAACATGGTGAAGAGGTAATGGAGCTTAGAGAAAAGTGGTTGGGTTCTTTCTGAGGGTTTTAGACTATACCCAAACTGTATCCTAATTGTTAACAAGGAATCCATTCTATCATTGAGAATTAATTATTACCCTCATTTCCTTCATCCACATATGGTGAATGAACTTACACCCCCATTCAGATGAATATATGATGATTGTTCTACTTGATGATGGAGTGCTCTGTCTCTAGGTTGAAGAATATGAAGATTGGTTCAAGATGCCACCTGTTCGTAGAGATTTTATAGAGAAAATTTAGGGATGGTTTATGTTTGTGGAGGTCCTATCACAACCATTTGTATAAGTCCATCTGATATCGCATGAAAGTCTTTCTAAAGGCCTCACATGCTCAGGTCAGTAGATTAACCAAAAAATAGAGAAAAAAAGGGATTTCACCACAAAGACTTCTCTGTTAAGTATGTTGTCTGAGATACCTGATCCATGTACCCTCTCTCATATTTTTCTTCTTGCATTTTTTTTTTCTAATGGTGGTCAAGATTCATAATCTAAACACAGTTCCTTTCCTATTTTGTGTGGTTGGATATTGCGTTAAGGAAATCTAATCCTCAATTAGGTCAGTGTTCTATTTTATTTTACCTTATGGTCAGTCTTATCTTTCTCTTTTGCTTCTTACTTTTATGTGTCATATGAACGTTTTGTGCAATGTAAACCATGAGCGAAGTGGGAAAAATATAATGGATGCATATTTGGAAGGTTTTCAAACATTCGTAATATCTGCAGTCAAAATAAGAATTAGTTCAAGAACTCGCCCTATCATTTCATAATCAATTAATATTGGGGAATACAAGTAGCTAAAGATCCTTTATAATCCTCCATGTAAAAGCTTTAATCACACCCCTATAGTAATTCCTACAGCCAAATTCCCATTGGTAAAATTATACTATGACATTGATTGCTATGGAAAGATGCCTCATGGGAAAACTTCCACTGCGAGATCAGTCAGACAACTTAGATATGACAGTTCCTAACTGATTTGTAGCCTGGGTATTATCAAGAATCTTTCTGAGGGGTTACAACCAGATGCATCCAAAGAACCGAGATGAAAATTTGGTATATATGCATCATTCTCATAACAGAGAAGTCCACACTTCTATAGGAAAGTCCCCATTTGAAACTTGTTTTGGATATTTTCCACCTTCACCTTTGGATATTGCATATGGGCAACAAGGAGGAGTGAAGGAAGACCTTACAAGAGATTCTTTGAGGGCTGAAAAATTTATAGAGAAGATTAGGCAGATCCATATACAGGTACAGGAAACACTGCAAAAGTTGCAGGTGAAGTATAAGGCCAAGCATGATCAGTACATAATAGAGAAATCATTCAAGGTGGGAGACAAATTATGGCTACAGTTGAACAAAGAGAGGCTACAGGGGCTTGGCAAGAAAATCAAGGCTATATAGTATGGTCCCTTTTAGATACTGGACAAGGTAGGTGATAATTCTTATCGACTCAGTTTACCACCATATATGTGAATTTACTCAATTGTAAATGTGGATAATTTAAAACTCTATGAGCCTTCCATGCTAGATCAAGAACTGGAATAGGTCCTACCTCATGTGGAGGATTTGGCCCAGACGCTCAGGAAGAGTTGACCGAAGATACATTTTTACAGAAGAGGTCCATAACTACAAGATAAGGGAAACAAGACCTTTGGTAGAATGGGTTGAAGAGACAACTTCGAGGCAAATCTAAATGGTACACCAAAGAGAAGGTGGAGGAAAAATTTCCTCACCTCATTCAGTAAGATCTTTTAGGGACAAAAAGCCTCCCAAAATGGGGATGAGTGATTTGAATTAGATCATTACATTTTTTATCATCCATCTCGATGCATTTGGAGTGGAAAAAGTGGAGGAATCAACTCATGGGACCGTTTTTACCGGTGGGACCTAGTTTGGCAAAACAGGGTCTGGAACCTTCTAGGAGAATTTTGAGGCTTAAAAAGAAGCCTAAAACCTTTTCATGATATTCTACACATAGAAAGATTTCCAACGACACAAAAATCACGTCAATCAGAGTCTGTATGCAAAATTTATGCCACTTAGAAATTGACCTTCCTATTTTCACACCTATAGTCCGGGAGGATGTCGCGTTAACCTCCATTATTCATGGAAAATGGGCTAGCCACGTGTTTTTTATGTAAAAGGATCTAGAGGAATCTATTTTGTAACTCTAGTTAAGACTTGATGTAGTCAAACTTAACCACCAATAGGCTATCTGTTTCTGTTATAATCGGGCAGCTAGGAGGAAGAGACATTCCATTCTTTCGAGAGAATTTTGTTCCATAGTTGAGAAATGATTGCCATGATAGATAGGAGGTAGAGCACACAGAGATGATCTATGCACTGTAGCAACCCACGAGCCACATACATTACTTCTTTGTATCTGCAACCATATTTCCAGACAGAGAAAGAGAGCGAAGTGGCCTCACCTTATAGTTGGGTTTTCTCCCGAAAGAGTTTTTCCAGAGAGCATATATTGTGTATTATGTGTGTGTGAGCTTATTTTTTCATTCTCTACTTTTCTACTTGATTTACTTTTACATGCATGCACTAATTACAATTAATTTTACAAATATCGAAATTAAATAAAACTGTAATAGTGTAGAATCTTTGATTCTAAAATAATATTTTCAGATATGTTGTGACGAACTGTCTAGTAGAATATCCACAACAGTTTATGGATCAAATATTAGTATTTATAGTATGTGTTTATTACTTCGTTGAGTTTATTACTCCCTTGAGTTTATAATAATAATCCTAAGGGTTTATAATATTAATGTTTTTGGTTTATAATATTGGTCCCTTCGGTTTATTAATCTCTTGGGTTATACTAATAATAATCTCTTAGGTTTATAATATTATTATTAATTGGTTTTATTGACACCTTGGGTTTAAAATATTAATCCCAATGGTTTTAAATATTAATGTTATGGTTTATAATATTAATCTTCTGGATTTATTGTCCCGGGAAGGGGGCAGCTCAATTGGTTAACCGAATGTGAAATCGTTGAAACTCGAAAGAGCCAGGTTCAAATCTCCCCTATTGTGACCTAGGTTATCCCCCTAAAGGTTTACTAGTAGTTATTTGTGAGGCAAACTGTTGGGTTCCCCTAGAATACCAAAAAAAAAGTAATTATTAATGCCTTAGGCCTATAATACTAATAATTCCTTGGTTTTATAATATTAATCCTTTGGGTTTATTAATATTTGTATTTATAATATTAATCTCTTGCATTTATTAATTGTGTGGGCTTACAATATTAATAGTCTGTTAGGTTTTTAATATTAGTCCCTTGATTTTATTATATTACTGTTTTGGGTTTATTATTATTATATTATTATTAGCAGATTATTATATCAATTTAAGGTCACGACCAAGCCACACACCAAATTGGTGTATGAGACACCCTTGTTTGGGCGATAAGGGACCCACCTCCATGCAACATTTTGATTGCTAAGTCTACGAAGGCATACATAATCTACCCCCTTTGGTTTTGAACCTATGACCTATTAGGAGGAAACACATGCTCTTAACCATTAATCCCTTTCATTAATTGCTCAGGTTCTTAATATTAGTGCCTTGGTTTTATAATATTAATCCCTTTGGCTTAAAATATTAATAATCCCTTGGGTTGATGATATTAATCCGTTGGGTTTATAATGTTAATTCTTTGTGTTTATTAATATCTTGGTTTTATAATATTAGTCCCTTAAGTTTATTAATTCCTTTCGTTTATGATATAATATAGTTTAGAATATAGTATTATTATAATATAGTATAGTATAATATTATAAACTCTATGGTAACATTATTATAAACCCAAGGGTTAAGAATATTAATAAATTGTAGTTTACGATGCTAGGGGTTAACAATATTAATATAGTATATTATAGTATTTATAGTGGGTTTAATATCAGTATTTATAGTATTGGGTGTATAGTCCCTTGGGTTTATTACTCCCTTGAGTTTATAATATTAATCTAGTGGGTTTATAATATTGGTCCCTTGGGATTTTTAATCCTTTGGGTTATATGATTAATAATCCCTTAGGTTTATAATATTTTTATCAATGGGGTTTATTAATCCCTTGAGGTTACCATATTAGTTCCAATGGTTTTAAATATTTATGCCTTGGTTTACACTAATATTATTTTGGATTTATTAATCCCTTATGCTTATAATATTAATAATCCCTTAGTTTTATAATATTAATCCTTTCATTATTTTAATCCTTGTATTTATAATATTCTTCTAAACAACCTTAGGGTTTAGCTCTAGTAGTTTGGTTGACGTGATTCGATCCCTTCAAATTGATCTAGCAAGGTTTTCCTCATTAAAAAAAATGCCTCTAATTGGTTTAATTCTTTCTTTCTATAGTTATTGATAGTATTACATCATTAGCCACCTCCAACTCACTTCTAAAGGCCATTATCTGACCCTTTTATGCACACAAATCCTACAACTTCATTTTCTAGGACAAGTCCTACCAAGTTGAAACTATAATCATTACATTTATTGTTGTTACATAAACTACTATAAAATCTACAATTTAGGCCTCAAAGAAAGAGGTTCAAGCTATGGCTTCACCTCCTATCTAGGAAGGATAATCTCCAAAATCACCTCAAATTTTCTTAGTCAGATTAAGATTTCTTGGAGTTGGTTTTGTGCAAATATGGATTTCATATTAGGTGATAGAAGTTTTATTAATTGATTGCATGCAACCTTTGTAGGGAGGCATTGTAAAAAGGATAAGGTATAGGCAAAGAAGCCTCCTACATGACTTTTCATATATGGGGTGATTTTTTTCTACATTATTTTTTTATTTTTTTAATAAGTTTGTCGATATTTGAAATTCAAGAAAATAATTTATAAACATCTCGAGATGCATATAACAATGGCAAATGGCAATGGTGGCAACTGATAATGCCTACTTTTTTGTCATTTCAATCATATGAATTTTGTACTTTAAGCCCCATTTGAACTTGGCACAAGTTTTCAATTGGAAATGAGTTTCCATTATGTATTTGTATATGATATTACATTTTGTAATAAAATGCACATATGAAAACATGTGCCGAAACAACATAAATTTCAATTACAACGTAAAAATTGATAGAAAATCTACCAAAACACTTGGGATTCTAAATTTCATTTATAAACTTAGAACATAGAATTTGGACTTCCAATCTAAATGTTTCTATGCATTTTATTGCGACATTTTGTATAGTTGCAATGATTAATTTTTCTATGTTTAACTGTTCCTAATAAGTCAGTGGAGATCCAAATAAATCTTTAACCATTTCCTTGCACACTATGACTCCACTACTGCATAATCCCAATGATGAGTTGGATACGGGAAGATGACAGTTTGCTCATGGGCCTGTTGTCGTTATCGTGGACGAATGTAACAGAATTGTGGTGCAAGAGTGAATATATTTACGTGGAAAGAAGTAGTGCTCATCACATAATGATGCCACGAGGTGAAAACATTCACACCGTATATCCCTAATTTGCTATCCATAGCTGAAAATGATCAATTAAACTCGAGCAACTTTACGTGGGAAAGTGATTATTTTCTCCAATCAATATGACTAGTAAGCATGCGGAGGAATTTGTCTCACATGTTTCTTATATGTCCTTTTAGTATCATTGAGAAAGTAAAATTGCTTCTGGGCTGCTATTTGGATCGGAGAGAATTATTTTGTTTACCTGCTCGTTAAGAATAAAGCTTTTCTCAAAGATCTCTTCAGTGCCAGCCCTCATTGCGTTGAAATTGTTGTTATCTATTTTGGGAGAAGAAATTAATTGCCAAATCCCTTGGTCTTATTTTGATGGTGTTGAAGAAGAAATTAATCGCCAAATTCCTTGGTCTTATTTTGATGGTGTTGAAGAAGAAATTAATCGCCAAATCTCTTCATCTTATTTTGATGGTGTCTCAAATGAAGAAGGTGTTAATTCTTTATCTGAGAAATTATCATTTCTTGAAATAAAAAATCAGATTGGGCAAAGGGTTAACAATTTTGCAGAGCTTCTCTCCCTAAAATTTCTTTTATGTTAGGTTTTGGAAAAAGATTGTCATTATCCTCAAGTGTTTGGAAATTTTTTAAATATCATAAACTACTTCAATATTGTTCAAAAACATCACAACCATATTTTGCTTCCCATTCTTAAGAAATGAATCAGTGAAAACAAAATTTTGACTTATTTCTTACTGCCGTGTATCCAGGGAATGAAATTCAGAGGCAACCCTCCTATTTAAAGAAGGTATTCAATGAACTTGTGGAATATAGCAGGTCAGAGAACATTTAGAGAGGTTGGTTCATAACTATTTACATCAACCTTCACAAATATTGAGAGATTATAGTCTGGCATATATCCACTCTATCAGCTTGTTTTTGGACATGGGATCCTGCAGTTTTTCTTATTTTTTTTTGTCATTGCAGACACACTTATTATATGTTTTTGTTTATGTATATCATCATGGAAATGTTTTCTAAATTTCCTGGTATGTGGTATCTACTCTATAGACATATAGTGACAGATTACACATATCGGAATTAGTATTACAAGCAGACTCGACAATTTGCTCATGTGTATTTTCTAGAGCGATCTTTTTTTTACCTTATGATCCCGGTTTTTGTATTTTAATGGGTTTCCCTTTATCATGGACGGTTAGGATGAACGCTTACGCATATATTGATGGAGCTTTTTAAGTGTTTAATTAAAAAGTTTTTTGATTGTTTCTGTGGAAAAAATATTGAATTTCTATTTAACACAATGATTGTTATTCATGTATTTAGTCACTACTACACAACATTTTTAGGATATTAAAAAAAAAAAAATCTCTTAAAAATCACATTTTATTTTAGTTATTTTTACATTAAAATTTAATATCATTTGAATTTTCTTAAACTTAAAATTTAAGAAAAAAATAGTTTGAGACAAAATTTTATATTTAAGACAAAAACAGTTTAAGACAAAATTTTAAATTCAAGACAATAATATTTTATGACAAAACTTTATATTTAAGACAAAAACAGTGTAATACTAAGACAACTTATATTTAAAACAAAAACGATTTAAGACAAAATTATTTTAAGACAAAAATAGTTTGAGACAATGACCACTTAAGACAAAACCTATTTAAGACAATTAAAAATTAAGACAAAAACATATCAATTTAAGACAATATTGCCTAGCAACTACAAAATTGACTCTAACAATGCCCTAAGTTTGCCAGCTTGCAAGCTACTATTATCTTGCGTCTATACCAACACTGTGATTTCACTTACCATTCACGTTATCTCATATAAAGACAATGATTTGTTGAGATTTTCATTTTGTGGGGGTAGCTAAATTTGAAGAACACGACAACTTTTCGTAGCAATATTTCTCGGACATTAATTTATCTTTTGTCCCTTCGATCTCTGTTGATACAAATAGAAACAAATTCTCTACCATTGCATTCAGCACAGAGGGGGCTTTTAAAACAAAATTTTAAGACAAAATAAAACTTTTGTCTTATTCTATATGAGGTGCTTGTAAAAAAGGTAAAGGTAAAAGATTAGGGGTTGTTAGACACATACATGGCAAACACAAATTGTAAATGATAAACATGAGTGTGTCTCTATTATTGACAATGATATACATTTATAGTACATTCGTGTGACCATTGGGTTCCACATCCCAAAGTCTCTTGGACTCTCATGGTTGTTGAAATTCTACACCAACCCATAGAGGATTAGGTGTCCAACATTCCCCCCCCTTAATCCAAAGGGGTATGTATGAGTCCAAGAAGAGAGCTGTAATATAAAACGTGCAAAAATGCATGGCAGCACTAGGCTGAATGTGCTCTCTAAAATTTTGATATAAGGGGGGTGGTTTAAGGATGACCACCAACACTGGAACGCTTAGTGCAGTTCCGAGAACTCTTCCAAGTCTAGCATGAAGCTCGAGTCTTCTACCAGAGGATATGCTCCTAATGTTTTGAAGAGGGAAACCTTCAACCGTGAAAGGGAGGTCTCACCTCGCATAAAAGGGAGAACCTCAACCTGAAAAGGGAGGTCCCAACCTGTGATGGTTTAAGGATGACCAACAACTTTGGAATTCTTAATGCAATTCCTGGAACTCTTCCAAAACTAGCAAGAAGATGAAGTCTTCTACTAGAGGAAGTGTACCCAATTCTTTGAAGAGGTATCGCCGACTGAAAGCATGTTTAAAGGAATCTTTGTTTTTTGCTACAACTCTGAATCTGGTATTGGCAAGTTGTGGCTCAGACTCTCTTGATGGCTTTAAATCTTTTAGATGACCACCACTTCCCCCCCTGTCAGATACAAGGTGTGAAGATGAAGAGATGTCAATTGCAAGACTTGTCAATATTCGAGAACAAATCCTATTGTACGAGCGAAATATCTTCTTGGTTGTTGAAGCCCATTGCCAAGAAGCGATCCATCCAAGATGAATCTTTGTTCTTGCAGGAGGTTTATTTCTGACGAATCTGTTTGAAGAATGATTGGTTTTATGACAGTGCTTACGTGGATGAAGATCAAAACAGTGATATTTCATATGGCCAACTCGGTCACAGTGTTGGCATTTCACAATCCATTGTTGATGCTGTGGAAGAGGAGCAGAATCTAGAATAGCTGAAGGTGAATTGTCATGAAGGAATCTAGCACTTCGAAAGCGAATGAGCTTTGAGTAATATGGAATAAAGGGAACCTCTTTAACATATCCAAGACCTATTATTTTCTTGTTATGGACAAGCTCTTCCCAAGGTTTGACGACCGACTTGGGAAGTGCAGATTGAATTTCTGCATCGACATGTACAACTGTTGTTTCATTGGGTATTAAATCTGAATGAACTTCAACAATATTGACTTGTTGTTGATGAGAGTTTGTCTCAATGTTCGGAACAAAAACAGGTTTAGAATGACAACTAAGTTGTTTTAATTCATTCGCTAGAACTGAGATTCTAGTTGCAAAAATTCAATCTTTTCATGTGCATCTTGTAGGCATATTTGAATATCATCAAGAGTGGTTTTGTTGATTTTTACTGTATTATGAATAGTAGATTGTATCAATGTCTTCAATAACTCTAATAATTTTTCAATGTCCGCCATTTTCTCAACAAATGAAAGTGCGATCTTGTGCAAAAAATGTGCCAACAAAAAAATAATCAATGAAATGAATGAGTAGAAAATTCAGGATGTCTCTTTGAAATATATACCATTATCTTGCTTGGATACTAGATAGAAATCATGTTTAAATAAGCCTACTAGAATGAGGCTAAAAAGAACATATTCACGGTGCTCTAACAGTACAGCAAGCTGCGAAGGTTAGCCTGCTCGGTTCTAAGATTATGCAATTTTTCCAGTCAACACTCCCAGCAGGAATTATGCAATTTTCCCCATCAAGGTTGCTCAACCAAGAATTTGCACAAATCTGGGCAACAGTCAGCTGCTCTACCTAGAAATTATGGAAATCTCCTGGGAAGTGAGCCCAGCTCTCAGCCAGAAATGCTCATTTTCTCTGGTAGTCGAGCAGTCTCTTGCATGTGCATCTGAGTTGATCGGTTCCCTCTGGGACCGAGAAAAAAAATGTACATGCATGGGATACTTCTCCCACGGCAGCATGCAAAGGCATATTTTGTTTTAGGGATCTATGTTTAGTAGTTGGAGATTACATGCAAGGATAATTTTAGAAACCTCCCACCAAGTGTCGCTTTCCCTATATTTGTGGCATGGAATAGGTGTAACCTTTCGCTCCGTACTAAAATCCTTAGGAGATGAAAGCATCTAAAGGTGCATTGACCGGGGATACACGACAGAAGGAATTGTTCTATCTCCAGAACTCACAACCTTGATGTTATCAAAACTCATCAATCAAACACTGCAAAGCTTATTCCTCACATAAACCTTACAACTCTAACATCTCACATCACATCTAGGAGGAATTGGCACATTCATCTTAGTTGTTTTGGGGTAAGCCTACTTCCCATGGCTTGTGTTGCATTTCTGTTGCTTTTTATGTTTTCGCTTGTATGAGTATTGTTTCCTTGATTTCCTTGAACACCTCCTTTCATTTACATGTACATTAACTTGTCCTAGCACCGTTTCATTTTTCGTCAACATCTCATTGTTGTCACATGCATGAAACTATTTTCTGTGAACGGTCACTGATTCGGGGACTCGCCTCACCCACATGCATGTTGATCCATTTTATAAATATGTCATTCACCATTTGCATGCATGATCGTTCACTTATGCTTACCGTCAGTATCAACATGCATTTTCACTGACATTCACTTTCAGTTGCCCGTCGGTGAGTCTGGTCAACCTTGGCTCAGACTGTGCCTCACCAAGAGCGTCACCAAGATAACATTTTGTAATCCTGAGAAGGAATGCTCCACCTTCCTCTCCAAAAATGTGCATTTCTTCCTAGCAGCTATTCCCCACGCTTGATTTGTGTAGTCCTGAGGGACAGTGACTGCTGGCCAAGAAAATTGCGCAATGCGATCACTGAGCTTGCAGCCATTGCCAGATAAGATTGCACATTACAAAATTCCAGCTATCAACAACCAAACTGGATTGTGCATTGTGTAGCTCTAGCAATTAGTTAGTCTCCCAAAAACCCAGACTATGCCTTGTGCAGTCTTGGAAGTTGGTCTCTAGACCTCCCGACCGAAATTGCGCAACCTTCATGATCAGTCACACAGGTATGTTGCAAGTTAGTTCTCAAGTTCATTTTGGTTTTCAACTGACATATTGCTTGCCATGAGTGTCTCCATGTTAGCAGGTCTTGTAGGTGTTCATCTACCTCTCAGCAATGTAGGTACAATGGTTTCCAAGAGAGAAAAGTCGAAGACGCTTTTTAGAGCTCACTTGGAGATGCAGCCGATCAAGTGTCTATGAGCTTGCTTAATCACGGAGACATCAAGTTGTTTGTAGACAAGGACATCAAGATATGATAGAAATAGCATCATGAACAACAGTTGAAGTTAGCTTACCGAATGTAGCAAACATAGCGAATGCAATGAATGTAAGAGGAAGGTTGTTGACAATACAAAGGCAAGACAAAGTTGCAAGATCAAGCAGATCTACTGATAACGAAAGAAATTTTGGAGACTTAGGCTATGAGGTGATGGTGGGACATGAAGGTCATGTGAAGACAGAAAATGGAACAAAGAAGGAGTTGCATGTGCTGAAGCAACAACTCAAGGAAGAACATGAAGTTGCACAAACAGACGAATGAGTTTTAGCAGGATCAGGAACAACAGTGGGCGCAATGTGCACTCGCAGATGAAAATGCGGCCGTACAAGTTAAATATCCATCCCAGTAGCTGACACAAAGCAGACATGGTGAGTAGTGTTGTTGATCACATGCAAGGTATAGAACAACATCCATGTCATTATGCACACACATGCAATCCAACCCATTCAACACACTCACCAAGGCGAAGACAAGAAGAAAGTCCAACTGGAGCTAAACATGTAATTTGACAAGTTGATGCGCATGACCGCCAGCACACACTTGAAGATCAACACAGACACTATGAATCTGTGTGTTGCTGGTTCAACTGCACCAAGAAGACCATGTGCAAGTTAGCAGATGAGTTGGATGAAGGGGCCAAACCAATGCAATGATTGCAACAGAGGAAAGAGTTCGCTTCAACAAGATGTCACTAGGAGGTGCATGCACACCATCACAGATGACCAAGCTTGGCATCAGCTCACCACTTTCACTATCACAAGCATGTCAAAGGGTTGTTCTCAACACAACAGACTAAGTGTCAATGATGTATTGCAAGGCTTTCTCAAGCCATGTTATCTCACATGAGTACATATGCATTGTAATGTTGAATCATGTCAAGTGTAAGTCAAGTGTCAATAGTTGGATGTAACAGGCATAGAGTAGATGAAGAGTCATGAGGGTAGTTGAATTGTCATAAAGGGGAATGTCAACGACCACCCCACCCTTTGCTATAAATAGTCCCTCATAACTCATTGTAGAGGCTTTTGGTCAGCCAATATTCTGTTAAGACTAGCTTCTCCACTACACGGAGCTAGTTCATATCTTTGGAGGAATAGGCGGATGTGGCTGTAACATTTCACTTTTGGGGTTAGCAAGTTTACATGGATGTATTATATGATTGGAACCTACACTTCTTTATCTAATAAGAGTCAACACGTTTTCCCACATGTATTGTATATGTTGTAAGACTGATCTTTAACACTTGCAATGCATGTTTCTTTAACTTGCGTTCTACATCTGAAATGATTAATTTATTGTCATGCATAATATATTAATGGAAATGTGTTGCATATGTTGTTAATGTTGTCTCTTCCATGTTGACTACTCTGCCGGACATTAAACAAACCTTCCACATGAACCTTGCTGTAACAACCGTTGCACTCGTTTGGACTGATTTGTGAGCGTGTACATGTTATCTTACCTTATATGTTGTGACTACCACATCCAAGTGGACTGCTCCGCTGGAAGTTGTGTATGTCCTGTGTGTTGTGTGTTCATAACTGAGTTGGGACTAATCCATTTCAACCTAGAACTCACCTTCACTGTCATCTCATCCCACCTATGTTAGAACCTCTCATGCACCTTCCTTGACTCACTGCAGCAGTCACACCCTTGCTACTAATAGAGTTATCTTACTTGCCTCTATGTGACATTGTGGTCAAGGCATTGCTTTACAACCCACTACTGGGACTCATACATAAAATGGTTTGAGGTCTGATTGGGACTCCTTACCAGGGAGATCCGCTTATATGTTGGGGGGTGCAACACCATCAACATTTTGGTGCTAGATAGAGTGCCAGATGACAAGCTAAGTCCTCACATTTGTTTTGAATCTCTACACATCTATCATGACTAGCTATCGAGTTACTCTTCTGGAATGTATGTATTATGAAAATGATTTCATCATCCCAAGAAGGATCTCAGATAACTTTTCTCATCAAACGTTTTATGGAGACTACGTAGCCTTGGTAAGGCATGTGGTCAACATTGTAGGCTCCTGCGAAAGACATGGATTCTTTGAGGAATACATGCGCTGCACATTGTTCATCTCCACACTTCGAGGGCACCCAATGCGTTGGTGTGCCATGCTGCCCAAAAAATATATTCATTCTGTTTCTCATCTGGTCATAGAGATAGACCGTGCTTTCAAACACTATGACTATAAAGCACTCAACATAGAAATTCTGAAATTATGAAAAGAACCTGATGAATCTGTTGAATAGTTTCACACACGCTTTTGTAATCTTGCACACTGATTCCCCGAAGATGATATGGATTGGGAATTTCTTGATGGAATATTTTAGTATCTTCTTCACATATCTGAAACCTACTCAACACACTTTGCTGATGGAGCTGCGCAATCACAGGCAGACATAGTTGTTGTCACAAGTGACTTTCCACCTTCACCTCATCAAATAGCTCCACTACTGCGAAGTGATGTGGGAGATCATTCACATGCCTTTGTTGAACTGTCACACTCTCCCACCATGCATGCTCTTGAGATCTTCATAGATTTGGCTAGTAAGTCTATTGGTTGTCACGTGGACTCATTCTGTTGACCCCTGTCCTCGTGTTTTGTTGATCCTCCAGATTGTACTGTCTTGTGTTCTCCCATTCCGGACTCCTCACTTATTGTGAATGAGGATCAAGCTATCAACAAAGTTGGTGTTATGCAGCCAATCTGCACCATCATTCATGATGAATGTGTGCGAGAATCTAAAGAAGATCTCATGGTGAAGAATGACTCCCTTCTAGCCACGACTCATCCACTTCATCCTAACATCCCTTGTGATTCTGCCAATGTTGATTTCTCCCGTGAAAACTTATTTCAGGATGCTTCTACTTCCAATCATTCATAGGACATGTTGGATGTCAGTCTGTCACTATGGTGTAGAGAGGACACATCTTCCTTGGAAAATCCATTCAATCTGTCATTTATCTTTGTTGAAAACATAGAGGGTGAACATTTTTTCTTATCATCTACCCCTCTACCTAATTCATCAAATCATGAGGATCTCGAAGAACATCTTGAATTTTCTGATCATGGTTATCATGATCTATTCACTTTCTCATCATATCATGATGTTGATTCAATTGTTGTTAATCTATCCAAGTCACTAGTCTACGATGATCTATCTGTCAACAAAGTCGAAACCCCCCAGGCTGTCGAGGCAGTTCAGCTCAAGTTGATGGTTATGTTAGGCCCTCGCTATCCTAAGGTTGGTTTCAAAAATTTCACTTCCTCCACTTGGACTACACGATCACATCGCTCATGCATTGGAGGAATCTTACACAACAAGAACACATGCAGAATACAAGTGGTCTACCTTTCTCACGTTTGCTTGCATGTCACAGTCAAGAGAATGCATACACTCAACATCTACACATGGTGTAGCGCAACATCATGGCAGCACCACAGAATGCATGTCATGCACTTTCACTCATATTTGTTCTGTGGTCACTCATAATATTCAAGTGTATTTATTTTCACTTTTATATCTTTCTTATTTGTTGTTTCGCACAACTGTCTTATTCACGAACCATGGCTTCACCAACATGGGTCAACCAATGGGGTAGTGGCTACATTAGAAGTATCACTGCACATAAGATGACCCACACACTATTAGCTTAGGAGTAGGAGTAGTGTTTTGTTTTGAGTTTCTTGCTTACATGCTTGTTTTCTTACTTGCTTTGTTTGTTTGCTTGTCTGCTTTCTTTGCTTACTTTCTTTTCTTTCACTTTTTCTTCCGCTTTTGGTTTGCTTTGTTGTTTGTTAGTTTTCTTGTTTCATTTCATAGGATAGTTTTTGCAAGAAACCATGTATGAATCTTGAAGCAAGCTGGGTAAGTACAAGAGGCCTTGTGCTGCTATCACTACTTGGTTATCTGTCATCCTACCTTTTTATGAAGAACTTGTTACCTTCAGCCCATGATACGTTGATGGAAAATATGTATTGTTCAAAGTGAACCTTGGTGAAAACACAATCCTTGCATTTTAACTAGTGTCACCTACTCTAGTCGGTTATTTTTGGCTTAACCCTTGTCATCTCAGTCAAGTAGAGTAAGGTGAGGGGGAAATCCTTAACAAGAATGTCAGAGGTATAATAAACTACTTCTCTAGAGGAAAAAACTATTCTTCTCTTAATAATTCGAGATCCATCTTCTGCCTATGAAATGAATGAGTTTTATGCACAGTTAAAAAATGAAAAAATTCAAAATGGAAAATGAATAAGGCGAAAGAAGAGAAAGGCTTCCTGCACAGGGAGGTGATGCAAGTAACTCCACCGGGGTACTGACTAGGCTCACTGGTAGCTGAGCCATGCTTGTGTTCCCATGTGACTCTGCTAGGGTACTGTCTAGGCCTGCTAGCAGTGGAGCAACACTAGAGATGAAACTAAGACTCTCACGACTATATTGCTTGTGCATCAATATACCCCTCAACCCCAATCGAAACAACTATGTTTCCTTATCTTGGAATGTGTGTCAATCAACCAAGAGCTTGGTAGATGCTACATCTTACAATCAAGATAGTGTGGAAACCAAGAGGAGCTGAGAACTGAACAATACTTTTGGAGGTGTTAGACTTTCTTCTCATGAACAAGGTCCATTCAGAGAGCTGGAGTTCTACCATTGTGTAGCCAAGTACTGTAGCGGCTATAACCACCCTCCAAAATTTCTCCTTAGCTTCATTTTGGAGCCTCCCTTCCAACCTTCACAGTAGCTTGCCTTGCTCTATCAGGTTCACAAGATTTAGTGTTTTTCTTTCACAAAGGAAGCCTATCTATCACAACCCAATGCGCTCCCCTCATAGGATAATCACCTGGACTTGCTCCAATTGTAGGTTCAACAACTTTGCCAAGAAAATTGCGCATTTCTAGAGGGAAACCAACCTTTCCTCCAAAAATTGCACAAATTTTTCTGGCAGCCTGTTGGGCTCCAAGATTATGCAATTCTGCCAATAAAAGCTCCCAAAAGGAATTGCAGAATTTTCCCCAGCAGGGCTACTCAGCCCAAAATTTACACAAATTTGGGTAGCAGTCAGCTGCTCTTCCCAGAAATTGTGCAAATATCCTAGGCAGCCAGCCCAGCTCCTAGCCAGAAATGCACATTTTTCTTTGGCAGTCGAGCAGTCTCTTGCATGTGCAACTGATTTGACCTGTTCCCTCCAGGACCAAGCAAACCAAACTTGCATACATGGGTTTCTTATCCTAAGGTAGAATGCAAAAGCATCCCTTGTTTCAGGGATCTATGTTTAGCAGTTGGAGGTTACATGCAAGGATCATTTCAGAAACCTTGCACCAAGTGTTTCTTTCCCTAGATTTGTGGCATGCATATCACAACCTTGATGTCATAAAAACTCATCAACCAGAAACTGTAGAGCTCATTCCTCACATCAACCTTGTAGTTTTGACATTCCAAATTACATCTAGGAGCAGTTGGCACTTTCAACTTAGTTCTTTTGGGGTAAGCCTGCTTCCCATTATGTTGCATTTCTATCACTTTTTGTGTTTTCGCTTGTATGAGTACCTTTTTCTTGATTTCTTTGAATGCCTACTGTAATTTACATGGATATTAGCTTGTCCTAGCATCGTTTTATTTTTTATCAACATCTCAATGTTGTCGCATGCATGAAACTGTTTTCCATTAACAATCATCGATTTGGTGACTCACCTCACCCACATGCATTGTTTTCCATTTTCTGAATTTGTCATTCACCATTTGCATGCATGATCATTCACTTATGATTACATATAGTATCATCATGCATTTTCACTCACATTCACCTTCAGTTTCCTGTCGGGGAGACTGGACATCCTCGGCCTAGACTCTACCTCACCAAGATAGCATTGTGCAAACCTAAGAGCGAAGGCTCTTCCTTCCTCTCCAAAAATGTGCATTTTTGCCCAACAGTTATTCCCTAGGCTTGCCATGCACAATCCTAAGGGACAATCACTGTCGGCCAGGAAAATTGCGCAATGCAGACGCTGAGCCTGTAGCCATTGCTAGCTGAGATTGCGTATTGGGCAATTCGAGCAATCAGTAGCCAGACTAGACTGTGCATTGCGTAGTTATAGTAGTCACTGAGTCTCCCAGTATCCCATATTGTTCCTTGTGCAATCTTGGCAATAGATTTCCTGACCTCCCAACTTAAATTGCATAACCTTCATGATCAGTCACAAAGGTATGTTTCAAGCTAGTTCTCAAGTTCACTTTTGTTTTCAACTGACAAATTTCTTGCCATGAGTGTTGTCATGTCTCCAGGCCTTGCAGGTGTTCATCTGCCTCTCAATAGTGTAGGTACAATGGTTTCCAAGAGAGAAAAGTCAAAGACACTGTTCAGAGCACACCTGGAGATGCAATCGATCAAGTGTCTATGATCTTGCCTACTCACAGAGACATCAAGTTGTTCATAGACAAGGACATCAAGATATGACAACAGCAACATCACAGCAAGCAACATCATGAATAGCAATTAAAGGCAGCTCACTGAATGCAGGGAATGTAAGAGAAAGGTTTTTGAAAACATAGAGGCGAGACAAAGTAACAATATCAAGACGATCCTCTGATAATGAAAGAGACTTTGGAGACGCACGCTATGAGGTGATAACGTGACATGAAGGTGGCTCAAAGACAAAAAATGGAACAAAGAAGGAGTTGCATGTGCAAAAGCAACAACTCAAGGAAGAACATGAAGATGCACAAACAAACGAACAAGTTATAGCAGGATTAGGAACAACAGTGGGTGCAACATGCACTCACAGATGAAACTGCACCCATACAAGTTAAAGATCCATCCCAGCAACTAACATGGAGTAGACTTTGTGAGCAATGTTGTTAATTGCATGCAAGGGATCTAGCATCATGCATGTCATTGTGCACATGCATGCAATCCAACCCATTCAACACACTCACCAAGGTGAAGATAAGAAGGAAGTCCAACTGGAGCTGAACATGTACTTTGGCAATTTGATGCACATGACCACCAACACACACTTGAAGGTTAGCATACACATTATGCACCAATGTGTTGTTGGTTCAGCCACACCAAGAAAACCATGTGCATGTTAGCAGACAAGTTGGATGAAGGGGACGAACCAATGCACCGATTGCAACAGAGGCATGAGTTCACTTCAATAAGATGTCACCAAGAGGTGCATGCACACCATCTCGGACGACCAAGCTTGGCATTAGCTCACCTATTTCACCATCATAAGCATGTCAAAGAGTTGGTCTCAACACAGCGGACCGAGTGTCAGTGATGTCTTGCAAGGCTTTCTCAAGCCATGTTTTCTCAAATAAGTACATTTGCATTGTAATGTTGAGTGATGTCAAGTGTAAGTTAAGTGTCATTAGTTGGATGTAACAATCATAGAGTAGGTGAAGAGTCATGAGGGTAGTTGAACTATCACAAAGGGGAATGTGGTCACCCCACCCTTTGCTATAAGTAGTCCCTCATAACTCATTATAGAGCCTTTTGGTCATCCAAGCTTCTATTAAG
Source organism: Pinus taeda (assembly GCA_000404065.3). Classification (NCBI taxonomy): domain Eukaryota; kingdom Viridiplantae; phylum Streptophyta; class Pinopsida; order Pinales; family Pinaceae; genus Pinus; species Pinus taeda. The sequence goes on along the minus strand of APFE031354138.1, from coordinate 99,315 downwards.
ACTATCTTGAAGAAAGCTTGGATAATATTGTAATGTGCCTTGGCTTCTCCACTGCACAGAGCTAGTTGATATCTTTGGAGGAGCAAGTGGATGTAGATGTAACATTTCACTTTTGGGGCTAGTAAGTTTACATGGATGTATTGTGTGATTGGAACTTACACTTATTTATATAATAAGAGCCAACACGTTTTCACACATGTATTGTATCTGTTGTAAGACTAATCTTTAACACTTGTAATGCATGTTGCTTTAACCTGAGTTCTACATCTGAACTAATTCATTTGTTGTAATGCATGCTCTATTAATGGAAATGTGTTGCATATGCTGTTAATGTTGTCTCGTCTATGTCGACTGCTCTGATGAACATTAGACATAAATTCCACATGAACCTTGTTGTAACAACCATTGCACTCGTTTGGACTGGTCCATGAGTGTTGTACGTGTTATCTTACCTTGTATGTTGTGACTACCACGTCTGAGTGGACTGCTCCGCCAGAATATTTGTATGTCCTATGTGTTGTGTGTTCCTAGTCGAGTTGAGACTGATCCCTTTCAACCTAGAACTCACCTTCACCCTCATCTCAACCCACATTTGTTAGAACCTCTCATGCACCTTCCTAGACTCACTACAACAGTCACACCCTTGCTATTGACAGAGTTATCTTAGTTGCCTCTGTGTGACATCAAGGTCAAGGGATTTCTTTACGACCCACTAGTGGGACTCCTACACCAAACGGTCTAAGGTCTAATTGGGACTTCTTATTGAGGAGATCTCCTTACATGTTTGTGGGTCCAGCACCATCAACACTTCCTTGATACATATGGAAGATGTTGTATGCCTAGGATCAGTCCAACTGCCTTCACGAACTGGTGGGTGATGGGACGGACGGAGCGAAGTTGATGAAATGGGATTTCGTGTTCAATCCTGGGAAGTGAGAAGTAACCAACTGTAGAGTCGTGTGTAGGTGAGAGGGAGTGTGAGTTACTACCTTAACCAGATGGTTTATGAGTGATTGTGAGAGGACATTCATCCACATACAACTGGCGGCCCTACTTCTAGCACCAAAAATGTTGACGGTGTTGGACACGCCAACATTTAGGGGATCACCTTGGTATGAAGTCCCAACTAGACCTCACACCATTCGGTGTGGGAGTCCCATCTGGTATGGTGGCTCGATTGCCATTATCTTAAAGATTTTCATCAACTCTTGCTTGTTAGCATAGGAGAGTGGCCCAGTTTGTGTTCAAGTAGTGAGGTTTGCATATCTGGTGATTGCTAGTGTTAATTTGTCAATGGTTCTTTCACTGTAGAGGGAAGCAGTGGGAGTGAGTCCCAAGTTAATTAGGAGGAAGCCCCAACTTTGTTAGGAACACACAACACAACAAGACGTGTAGAGCTTCTGGAAGAACAATCCACATGGATGGAGAAGTCACAACACATAAGGGAGGATAACATGTTCAACATTCAGTGGATGAGTCTATACGAGTGAAACAAATTTTATAACAAGTTTCATGTGAAAGGTTTGTTTGATGTATGGGGAGGTAACAAAAATGGGCGGGAAAACGTTAACAGCATATACAACACGTTTTCATTAACATATGTGTATTACAAGAAGTGGATGAGTTCAAGTGTTAAACACAGGTTAAAGCAACAAGCATTATAAGTGTTCAAGATTATTCTGATGACAAATACAATACATGTAAAATGTGTTGGCCTGTTAGGAGGCTTCTGAATTAAGAGAAAGTTCCAAGACACATCGTTACACCATACATCACTAACCCCATGGGCGGGGCGTTGGAGCCACTACTTACTCCTTAAAGAAAAGATTACAGAATCTCAAGGCTATGTGGGAGGAGCTAAGGTGAAAAAGTCCCTTGCATGTACAAATGAGGGGGTATTTGTAGCCAAGGGTGAAACTAACCCTTGTGGTTGTTCGACTACCCTCATGACTGTCTAAATTCCATGATTTTTCAACTTTACATGACTCTTCATACAACCAATGTGTCTCTTGGACTTCCACGTTACATTACATTGATCAACAGTATGGCCCACAGTAGAGATGTGGATGACATGACTCATGAAAAGACTCGACATGACAGTGTTGGTACATTCGTGCTCCTGCTGGTGTGTATGTTGAGCTGCAGTGTTGTTGGGTGATGGATGTCCTCATGGGGTGTCACAACTTCACCTCTGTATGGAAACATGTGTAGAGTCTTCAATGGTCGTTGGGTTCACTTGATGTTGCATTTGCACGTTGCTCCTTTCTTGTATGTTGGTAAGCTTCACAGATTTGTCTGTTCGCGAAAAGTGCATGTTCTTATGTTCGTTCATCTGCAAACACATCTTACATGTTTTCTCATCCGTCTATCTGTGAACACATCTTTGCATGATCGTCCATTCATAGGCACATCTCTTTGCATGCATCAATTGTTTATACATTGGTGAACATGTCTTTCTGCATGTGTTCCTTTTGTTCATCCCATCCATTGTCCCGCCATGTTTATTTGTGTACCTATATTTACAGTCACTAATGATGAGACGACATCAAATCCATAAACGTCCTAGTCTACCATGATGCATGATCATTTCGGATGCAAGTGGCCAGGTGAGGAGATAAGGTTGTGAGTTGGGATGGAGGCTCTACGCACTGCTGGTGAAAATTGTGCATCAGTCACTGGGTGATGGATATGGGCAATCCATATTGACAGTGACTGCCTACGAGGTCTAGCTCAATTGGAGGACAAAATGACACAATTTTTGAGAGGAACAATCTAGGCTATGAGAAGTTTGGGCAGGAAAAATATGCATAATTTCTAGAAGGAGTAGGTAGTGGGAGTTTGGCAACCAAAACTGCCCAATTCCTAGAGGGAACTAGCAGCTAGCTGCTTGGTCACTGGCAGTGAAAACTATGCAATTCCTGAGAGGAACTTGCAGTCAATTGCTGGGAGTTGGGCAACAGAAACTACACAATTCTTGGAGGGAATTGGAAGTTAGCTTCCGGAGCTTGGCAGCAAAAACTGCGCAATTCCTGGAGGGAACTCGCAATCAGTTGTCGTGAGCTGTTAGAGGAAAAAACTATGTTGACACTTGGATGTTCACCTATTGATCACCTCTTCATAGTTTCTAAGATGAGCAGACTTTCGGTGAGCAGAGGGCTTGCTCATGAAATCTGCACAGTTTTCCAAGTGAGAAACCAGTCGACTGACGAGAAAAACTGCGCAATTTTTTGAGGGAGACAACGACGGGCACTTGGTGTCTATCTGACCTATCTGCATAGTTTTCTTAGTGAGCAAAGCAGGAAATCTCTGCAGCCTCTGCGAAATTTTTTAGGCAAGTCAATCCTAGGGTAGCTTTCAAGTCAAACTCTCTGGTTGACCCGCATGAAGGTTGATTGATCTGCTTCCGGGTGACACAACTTGAAATGGGTTGCTTGATACTTCTACAATATTCTGGGTGATAATCGTTCGAGTTGATGGTTGTGCAATGGTCTAGCTGTCAAAGGGGAATTTGGTCATTACAACTTCAACAAAGTGACTAAGTGTGTGAGCGGGTGAAAGATACATACATGATCTTGCAAACACACACTTACATGTCTAGATGATGAGATGACTTAAATCATCTAGACACACATGCTCAACATGACTAACTGACGGTGTGAGTGACAAGTGCAACGCTTGTGATTGATCTTTGGTCAATTGTGACAATGCTTGTGCGATAGTTTATGTGACTCCTTGTGTGAGCGCGATGGATGTTTACAAACCTAATACAACATTTACACATGAAGGAAAGATCTTGAGTATGAACAGAACATTGTCACAAGCATGACATTAACATCAACATGCAAAAGATTTTGATGGAATGATCAAGCAAGGTGGGTGTGAAGACTCACACAAGCTCACAGAGTGAACCCGAGTACATCCAACCATCAAGTAAATCTCTCGAAGGAGGCTGCGAAATTAGATGCAAGCCAAAATTTTGGAAGGTGGTTGTTTCCGCTACAACAAGCGCCTAGTTTTTAAGTCGATATTAAACTTGGTACTGTTAGTGCTATGTGTAATTCCCCATTTAGTGCTAGTTAAGGAACAAGTATAGAAATAATTTTTGGTTTTGATATGAAATTAAAATGTAACTTAAAATTTATATTAGTGAAATCCACTATTGATTTCTAAATTTTTGAGGATATTCCATTGGAATAATTCATCACAAGAAATCTTATAATGATCTAAAATCTCAGATTTGTGCAAGTTATTTCCTCATATCCAATTTTTTTTAACTATATTTATTCAAATTTATGAAATAAATGAAATAGGAAATGAAAGGAACATATAGATAAAAAACCATATACAAAGATGAACTTAAGATTTCTCTGAGGAAACACAATATGGGAGAAAACCCAACTAGAAGATAAGGCATATCCTCTTCCCTCTTTCCTATAGTTATAAAGATGAACAAACAAGGGAATGGGAAATTCTATGGATTTACATTTTACATTGTAATGTACCAACCCATCTCAACACATATAAGGGTGGTGAGGTACTATTATAGCATAATTTATCACCCTTACACACTTGATGCTCTGAGTCATGGCCTTGGGCAACCGTCTCCCTTCAGACTTGGTCCATTTACTAAAAAACATTATTTTAAATTCCATACACAACTCTTCCCTACAAAAATCATGTACACATGCGGGTCCAGCTATACCCAACCTGCATATATAATTTAAAATATGGAAAAAATCTAAAATCCCTATTTTATGGGTGGGGTTTACAGGTTACATCGGAAGCCTACCTATAGGATCCCGTGGCCTAATTGTATCCCAACTAAAAAAACTGTTTTGAGGTGATATAAATACACCTCATTGGGAAGGCCTAAGGGGAGAGAAATATAAGATATTTACATTATATCCAATTGGTCCCTAATCAAGTTTGATTTATCCTTGTGCCTCTTGCACTCTTAGCTATAGGAAACCTTTGTTTCTTCATAGAGGTTTCCATCTCTTTTATATGGCATCCATGTGTATGCACTTGAAAGAGGATTGTTGAGGCTTGGGCTAGACGAATCCAGAGGAAGGTTTCACTTGGAGCCGTGGAAGAATCAGGTTGTATTCTTCCACATTATTTTGCAGTCATCAATAAACACTAGTACAAAATGGCTAATTAGTTACTAAAAAAATGACTAAAATTTGCATACAAATGACCATTTTTCAGTCGGTGACCAATAGTGTCTAATTTACAGTATCTTATAACGCGACCAACTTTTAGTCATATTTAACTTAGTCATTAATTGGTTGTGTTAAATTGATCATCTAGTGCTATATTTAGTCATTAATTGCCACAATTAATGACCAAATACACAACAAAATATACTACTATATGGTCACCCGATAAAACTAACTAATGATCAAAGAGATATGACCAAAATGTTGGTCACATTATAAGATACTATAAATTTACTACTAATAGTCATATATATGCAAATTTTAGTCATCATTTTAAAATAATTAATGACCAAAGAGATATGACTAAATTTTAGTCATGTTATAAGATACTGTAAATTAGGTACTAATAGTCGTATATATGCAAAATTTAGTCATCATTTGTAATCACTGATTTAGTCATTTATCTTTTTTTTTTGTAGTTTCATATTCATTACATAAACAATTGATTTAGTAGTTTATATTCATTTCATTTAATTTCATTAATAATCATTATAAACGACATATTCATTTTATTTGTGCTCATCTTTAATCAATATAAAGTACTAATTTAGTAGTTCTAGATTAATTTTGTATTCATTATTAATCAACATAAATTAATTAGTATGATTTTGTAACTAAATTTCATACATTGTGCATATTCATCTAATATGAAAACAAAAAGTTACATATGTTAATGACAATACTAAATAATATCAAGTACAACTATAAATAATTTCAACCACATAAATTATATTATATGAAATGTCAAGTATTACAATATGAATTTCCAACTCAATATTCGTTGGACTACAATTTACACATGAAATATTGTTTGATCACTTCAAAAAATTAACATTGTGTTGCTAAGGTATTGCAAGTGAATTTGGCAACCCTAAAGACTTGACCATCAGTTTGGATCTCGTGCAGGGTATTGGCATGAAGGGTGTCACTACACCAATTCTCTTCTCTCTATTTTTCTACATTCAACACTCCAATGTTGTTTTTCTCCTCTTTCTTTAATTCCCACTTTTAACCATCAATATTAAGTTTCTCTTCTGAAAATGAAAGAAGATACAATTCAAAGTATAAGGCATGAAAGAAAATGAACACTAAAATATAAAATAAAGTAGACTATAAACGATTTATACAACATATATCTCAACATCAACGATGTCAATGCCATTTTTTTTTTGGAAAAGCAAGAAACTTGAACAAGTTTTCTTTAGTTGGGTGATAGTGGTCAGTAGGTGTTTAGTCAATTTAGTGTCCTAAATTGCTTGCAAAATTACCAACTGAAGTTTGTAAGCTAATGAAGTGTAGTGCACTATATGTGCTTAATTAACCCTTCTTACTCCATTGTTTTGTATTTTTATATTTTTTGGGGGGTTTCTGTTCTCTGATTCCTAATGATGTACAATCTGAACTGTGAGAAACTAAATCTAAACTTCCTAAAGGTGAACTAAGTGTTGAAACTATTCAAAATCTAATTTAAAGAAAGGTAAACAGAGCATTTGTCCTATCTCATCATTAATTCTAAGTCATGAACCTAATTCTTAAAATTAAGGGTGAAGTCGTAATGCATGTTGAAATAAATACAAGGAATGAAATCGACTGAAGTACTTCTAGTTACTCTAGCCTTAAATTTTTAAGGATAACCTTCTTGAGATGGGATACAAGAAACTTTTTGTACTTTATGATCTAGAGAACTAAATGAAACATGCAAAAGGTAACTGATTGATTTCAACCATTGTATGAAGTGAATGTTTAACCATTTAGCTTAGGATGACTATCAACTTGTAATGCTGATAAAAAACATTCATTGACACAGTGGATTGACAAATATGTCCTAGAAAATAAATAACAAAACAATGAGTAATCTAGACAATAGTGCGTTCTCATTACTTCAACCTTACTCTGTTTAGAAGCAAAATTGTTTCCTTTCATGAAATGTGTTGGAAGAACAAGATTACACAATTGAGTTTTAACATTATGTTATTGATCAAAACTAAAACAAATCAACCTAAGTTAGAAATATTATTAAAAGAAAATAATGAAATTAAAACTAAACAAAAAACGAATGGAAAGAAAACCTCCTTCAGTGCAGGGGCCCTCTGCAACTCACTGGGTTGAACTGCTAACTAATTGAAAATTATCTCTTAAATGATGGTTGGTCAACACACAACTTATATTATAGAAAAGAACAAAGTCCCAAAATACAGAGCTGGAAGTCTGAACCTAATAGATAAAATTATCCGCAACCCCCTCGGTTCGGTACAACTAGTATTTAAAAGGAAACAATCATAATTGTCTTTGAGGAAAACTAGCTATACATGGCTCATACGTATTACAATAGAACTGTGTAAATGTCTGATCAACTACAGGTGACTTAAATTCAAGTGAGATGTTTACAAGAAAACCGTTAATCACAAGTAGCTGATCTGATTTAATGCTTGCAACAGAACTATTAGATTTATTGATTAACCACAAAAGAACAAAGAAAGAGTCATATTGCTTTCGGGTATCATATGTTTGACTCCACTTTGACTACAATCCTGAGCTTGCTTTCTTGCCAATCTGGGCTGAGTGAATAGGATAGAATCCATGTGGAGACGATTCTCGAGATGCCCATGTGGTTGGATTCTTCCTTTCACACTTGGAACCTACCAGACCATGGAAGTAGCTACAGAATACATAGTGAGTTGTAGAATAGGCTTCGTTTTGTAGCTAATCTGCAAAAATTTATTCAAATAGAAAAAACATAAAAATATAACATGTCAATCATTTAATGCCTCCCTTAAGACAAAACCTATCACTTATCATTGATTGGGATTTGTAATATTATGGAAAAGTAAGGGAAATAGGTGAGAAAAATTGTCAAGGAGAGTGTAATTATGAGGTTCAACAGTAGGTGACCAGATGACCTGTATAAACAAAGCAAATAAAACATCACCATAGATGAGAACACCTTAGAAACATAATATTTAACTTTCAGGATCATCTCAACATAAATAAGTAACCATTTCCCTATATCAATTAGTTCTCCAAGGAATACAATAAAATAACCCCCTCGACAACTTCCTTACTAGAAATAGTAGTAATTCGTTGTTGAGATCCACATATTTCTCCTAGAATAATTGATAAAATATCAAAGGAAAACAAATTCAAAAATATTCTTATGTAACCAAATCCATTAGACAAGCCAACAATGCTAAAATAATGTATTTACTCACTTGAGTGTGAAGAAGGACCCAAAACTCCAACCAAACAATGGATCGAATCAAGGCAAATTCATGTGATACACCCAATACATGTGACAAATTAATCAATCATTATGTAGGCTCGATGCGTCGACATAATAAAAATCCAAGTCCATTAAATTAAAGTGTCACATGTCCTCCTTAATGGTCATGGGCTAAGTAATGGAAAGGTCAAGACACATCTCAAAGACATAGCTCCATTCACATGAACAACTATCACATGATGGATCCGTGTGCCAAGAAATAAAAACAACTCCATAGAATACTATATGCATCTACCACTATGAGAATATGTGAAAATTTGAACCCATGACATCACGATGGCAGCACCATAATATTAAAAGGTGAACATCCCATGTGATAAATAGTGTATCCTTCATAACTCATGTGCTAGGCATGTTTACCCACGACACCATGAAATAGTGATGTACAACCCCAATGAATATGATATTTTTTCTATGTAAACAAATATGTTGTGGATAAAGAGTGTGGCCAACCATATGTATGGGAAGCTCAAAACAAGGGTAAGACTATACCATATAATGTGCAAGATATAGTACAAGTTGTAGAGTATGTGCCCACTATGGTATAAAAAGGGTCTGCCTTCACCAAAATAATAATATGTTATTTCCACATGTGCTAATACAACCCCAATAATAAATCAAGAGAGTAAAGAGGAACGTGTCAAATAATTTCCTCAAATGTGATCGGATCCTTGCCAACATGTGATGACCATAGGAAATATATCAATAAGTTATAGGGAACCTCAAAAAACAAACTGATCAAATATCACCCCACCTAGGTCTCACCAAGTTCCAAGTGATGATTAACAACATAAGAGAAGGGGAACGTGTGAAGTGTACCCTCCTAATAAATCAACCAATGATTTATCATCAACACCATAACTAATCCCTTTGGGAATTAGACCCATCATACACAAGCATAGGTGTAGTTCTCTCTAAAAATAATAAGCAACATACCAATAACAACATCATGATGCTAAAAATAGTCACATGAAGAAAAGTTAAGCACCATAACCAAATATTCAATAGCATACTAATCCATCAACCATAGATACGCCACCCTGAATAGAAAACCAATGGATAAGCCATTAGCATTGATCCCAAAGGGATAAAATAATCTCATCGAATCCAAAATACTGAATCAACCTAATGTAATCACCATCTCCAAGTAATCACTTCTCATAAAGTTATCATCGTCCAAATCCTTGTAATGTTTAATAAAAATCACACATACAATCCTCTTGTGGTATGAGGGGTAATGATGACAAAAGTGGAAATAATATAGCACATTGATGATTAAGGACTAGTAGCTTAGTGCTTGTGGTCATCAGTTCCAATGTTAATTCCCTAATAGTAATAATTGATAGTAGTTGTTTAGGACTTTGTTATAGATACAAAGGACTATATCCATGACAAAAAAGCAATCCAAATCTCTAATATAGTATTGTAATACAATTCAGTTCTACAACATGATGCACTGATATAAAACATGATGGTAGAGTTAAGGATGTTGTTATATTCCTCAATAGTAGCCTAATGAATATCAAAATCAATAAATACTAGAAGCAAGATCTTCAAGCTGATCGGGGAGTTCATCAAGATAAGAATCCAGGTGAAATTTTTAATGTTTTAGATTTAGACTAAGCATTCACCTTATGGCTAAAATTGTCAAGCATCATTATTGCAAAATTTCAATTTATTAGATGATAACTTAACATAATACAAAGATAAATTATTTAGAAAAAAAGAAAACTAATCAAAATTTCATAAGCCATTTTACTTGCCATATGAGAAATATCATTATATCCAATATATCAACAAATAAATGAATTCTGTCCAAATAATCTAGTTATTTATCAGTGACGTCCACACACATGGAGAAAACGAGATCTACATATTTCGTGTAAATCACCTTGTGCATTCAAAACTACGAGAAGAATGAAATTAAACACAATTGCATGTGAGTACAATTTAGATATAATACACATGAAAGGAAACGAAAGCTAAAACCTCGAGAAATCTTTGCAGTCTAGTAATTTCAAACTCTCAGATCTATACTAAACTCAAAGAATAATAGAAATAAAAGGTATTAGGAGAGAAAATGGATCACCACATTAGTATGGCATGCTTCCAAACTTCTATATCATATGAATTGAATTTTACAAGGGTTGAAGCATTCAGTTTGATACCCTATTAGGTTAATTTTGTAGGGGTTGTGATTACATATGCAGTTAAGGCTACAAAACAAAAATCACAATGCACTTGTTCATTCTCCTCTCATTGAACAGAGTTGTACACTCTAGACCCCATGTGGAGGAGATGTGTCACATGCCCCTTCCTGTCATGTGTATCAATTAAAATGGAACAAATGTGGCACCCGACTTTGTTAAAATTGGAAACTAGGGACAAATCCCACTTTGGACAAGTCCTTTGAGGAATATAATTGTGACATTGAATTCCTCTTTTCGAGAGGACCAAAATCGACCTATAGAACACCGAATTTGGATAAGGGAAAATATTTATTTATTTAAAAAAAATCCTACGAGTCATGACTTTATTAAAGCAAGAAAATTGAAAACTTAAAATTCAATTTGTCTCCAAATATCAAGGTCCGTTTCACCTTCATAAGGAAAAAATTTCATATATATATAGGCGTCCTCCATCTTCATTTACATCATAAAATGTATAAAATCGAGTCTGAGGTAGACGAGTTCAAAAGGATGTCAAAAGGGTTTCTTTTTTGGGCTTTCTTTCTTGTCACAAGTTGAGATACTCATGAGAGACAGATGTTGGAATGAAGGGAATATTCTATGCAAATTGTATGGGCCTTCTTGTCATTGCAGGATAAAATCAATGACCAGAACATGAGGCTGAACTGTGTAATGATTTATGGGCCAATTTGTGATCATCCTGAGAAAGAATCTCTTATCTTCTAAGACCGCTCTCTTGATCTATTGTCCCAAAAAGGGTCACATATATTAGTCCATAGGATCAAGAGTATCTTATCTTAGATCTTAGCCAGCCCCAAATTCAAGCGAAAGGAATCTCCTTATGTGCCTAGGTCAGCCGCAGTGGAATGGGGGTATGGTGGGTTAATTGAGTGAGATAGCATCATACAATACGCATCCCTAACAAGATCAGGAGCAACCTATGTTGACATAGTGTTGGAGTTGTAGCCATTGAGCCACTTTCTTGTCTAAGGTTGGACTTTCAAATTGGCAAGTCTGTTTCACTTTGTTCTATTGTACACACTCTCTCTGCTGAATAATTGACATTAATAATAAGAAGATTTTATCAAGGGTTTTCCCCATCTTTGTGTTTTTTTTCCCTGGCTTATGCCATATCATTGTGTTCTCTTGCCTTTGTCATCTATTATTTTCTATCTTTAGAAATTTTTAATATGATATTTGAATTAATCAATGGGCTAATATGGAACTGTGAAGATTCTATCCTAAGAAAAGAACATGTCCTAAATTTAACATGGTATCGGAGACAGTGAGGACAATCCCAAGTAGGAGTCTAAACTTTTTCTTTGAAGCTGTAGATATAATTCCTATCTAAGTCATCAGAGGTAATCATCCCTGAGATATGGCACATACGAGTTCCTGGAGTTATTCTATCTAGATCGAGATCTTGTGGTACCAAATTTCTGTGAAGATACTATGAGTCATCTTATTATTTGGTGTCTGGAGTAATTCTATGATAGATCTTGCGCATTCTGAAGTGATATACGATAAACCAAGGCCACTACAATTATAAAACAAAGGGTTTTATAGATCCACAGTCATTTTTTGCTAAGGCAAAAATTCCATGGAAATCTAGTAATGAATATGTTTCTTGTGGTGTTTCTATTTATGATACAAATATTCTAAATAAAGTGATATTTGATGGTCAAGTTCCATGGGCTTCGATAGCCAATCAAGTAACCACTAGGAAAAATTAGGGTTTTCAGGAGGAAGTGACATAAATATGTTTTCTGCGAGGATTGTCCAAAATATTTTTATATTGGATGGGTTCTTATATGTCACATGTGTTTCGCTAAATTTTTGCAGTGACAGTGAGGCACCACTCAATATTTGACTCCTACTGACCCTATATATTGAGTAAAGGATTTTTTTTATGGTGGTTATAACTTTTAACATGCATATTTGTGTCTCTTTGCAGTTCAGATCTACGACCCACTAAGGATCAGATCTACTGTCTGGAGCTTGATAAGAAAGGTTGAAGTGTTGGGCATTTGTGTTTTACAAAACCACTTGGCCTCTATACACAAAATGATTTGGAGTATTTCTAATCTAAAGTGATATTTTGTTTCAGTGTTTATTCATTTGGTTAGTGGCCTCTATTCAAGAACAAGTCAAGTTCTTTTATGAGAATCTTGATTAAAGAAATCTTGAGCTGTAGAAGGGCCTCCTACATGCACCGAAGCCAAAAGAATAATATTACATGGTTTTGTAATTTATTAATAGAAATCAAATTACTTGGTTATGCATTTAATAAGGGACAAGTTTCTTGGTCCACTAATCCACTAATTGTGCCATGGTTGAAGCATGAATTATGTTGATGGGAATCTTCATGTGATCAGTCTTTTCATATTTACACTGAGTCCTGAGACATAATGAAGATTTGTAGAAAGCTAGGATCCCTGTGACGGCGAGCTTCGATTCCATAGTATATCAAACACCATCACAACCCTGCATAGATCATGAAGCTTACTCTCTATGGTCTAGTCTGAAAAATTGAAATACGAAATCTAATAGAAACAACACTAGATCTTTAATTGACATAAAGATATGTCTCAGAGAAAGGATGTGTAACTCTAGCAACAAAAATTCTTGAGTTGATATCAAAACAAATTTATAAGGGAGATCTACTTCAATGATCAACTTCTAAAAGGTCATATGGTTTAGCAAAAGAAATAATGTTACATCTATTTTACAATTAAGTGGAAGAAACAGTCGATCAATTTTTTATTATTAGCACTTGAGCATCAGAGAAGACATTGTTAAGGATTAATAAAATGCATACATACATGTTCTCATCCCTCCTCAAGGATGACAGTCTTATAGCATTTTAATAATAATGTCCATTATGATTATAATCTGAACAAAGAACCAAAGGACATAAAGCAGAACATTGGTACTCCACAGACTTGATGCACAAGGGCTATGTATGATGGAATCTTGTAGCAGTCTTGAGAGATCTCCTAAGGGAAGCTATAGTGACAGGGGCAGATTGTATATAGAATCCAATTCATAAGACAATAGTAGCATAGAGAAGCCTTGGTCTTTTCACCAGCGTGGTTACAACATTGTGAATTCAGTGTTGTTGAAGTAAGTTGACCAGTCTAGCAGTAAAGGCTTGCAAAGCTTTATATAACAACACCTTATGACAACACATTGATCTCCTAGATAATATCTCAGCTTTTTGGTACTCCATCCTAGTAGCATAATTGATTTTGTTGTGCTTGAAAATCTGTTATATGCTTGATTCAAGGAAAAGTTGTTATTTATTGGAGATTATATAAATTGACAATTATGAGAGACAAATATGTATAGGAATGATCATTGGAATATATCTTGAGAAGTGATGATTCACTGAAAGAATTCCATATGCAGAATATGGAGGATTGTTCTACTTAACAACGACCAAAATTACGATATTCGAATCATTAGTAAGGTCTCATCAGTTTGTCCATCAGCCTTAGGAAACAACTCAAATAATAAAAAAAAAGATGGGGATTATTTCATCTGTACATACTACCAAGACAAATGATGATGATATATATGTTTCTGTCCATTGACATAATCAACCCAATATCATATGAGCCATCTTATGGAGATTTTCTATCTTATAGCAGCTATGGGCATCAAGAAATGAAAGCATCTGGAACATCTAATTCAAGAATCAATCCGCCTTCTACTGAAAATTATCAATTATGTAACTCTCAAGTAAGAATGGCATTCCTGAAAGTATATAGACCTACAGATATCAAGGATAGAACCCTGTAAATATTTTTGGCCATATGCAACATCAGTCCTTCTATGTATGACACTGCCCCTTCTATGACATCTCAAAAAATGCAACTCAGCATCATTTTTGTTCCCTTTACAGTTTGGCATCATGTATGATATCGTTACAAGTCCAATAGTCATGATGATATGTTAATGAATAGTATTATAGTATTGTTCACAGTAGAAGTCGTGAACAAGACAAATGTTTTAAAAATATCATCTATTAACTAGGGCACATCTCACTTGAAGCTTTCAAACTTAAAGAAGAAGAAGTGGATGGCACTTTGAAAACTCCTGATCTTCATGAAAATGACCACTTAGCATATAATAAACAAAAACCTAAAGCTATGTATAATGTTACTATTGATGTCTATCAGGTCACAGTGAGAAGGCAATCTGGACACTTTAAGCCTAGAAAAATAGATATTGAATTGATATCCCCAACTTTTCCATGATATTTCTCAATTTTTCATGTATTTTGAAGATTGTATAGACCTTTGAAACTCAACTCGAAACTCAACTATGAAGATATTTTGACACCTTTTAATGAACACTTGGTAATTTACCATGTGCACTCTAGCAACAACAACACCAATAAGTAATAACTTGAGAAAGAGTAATGGTTGGGTTCACACCTTTCAAGCCAATACTTTAGCAAAAGTAGATGTGGCAGGCTTAATTTCATGACTTCTAGAGGACAAATTGCACTAGATGATTCAGATAGTTCACATGTTAGTCCAAGAGATGGGAAAAGAAAAAAAACTACACAACGTGCCTTAATTCTATTTCATTCAACTGAATGTACAGGGTCCAACTGACCTCCAACTGGAGAAAGGATTTAGAAATCCTGTCATAGGTCACAACCTGAGTAGAAGTGCCTTGGAATTTTGCTGTAGGTGGTGCTATGTCTCATGAGCAGGGTGGTGTTAGTATGCAAGGATGGGATTTTAGCCTTAGGATATTGGGCATTTCCAGAAGTCACAATCACTTGGCTTCTAGAACCTCCAACAAGCCCATCCTAAGGTTGTGTGTTGTCACAACTTTGGTATGAACCTCAGTTGCATGGTAGTCATTAACTGAATTAAGGGATCATAGTAAAGTAGCTACTATGCTAAAGATAAAACTGTTCTAAAGGTTAGTGCCTAATCCAAATCTAGAACAAGAGTTGACTAAAGCTTAACAAAAGAACACCACTAACTTTGGAACAACACACTAAATTGCCACTATGCTAAGGATAACACTTCTCCTAAGCTTAGTGTATATATTCCTATGATTGATCACACTTTATAAGACTATTGCACCTCTCTTGAGCCTTGACCAGAGATGTGTTGTCACTACAAAAACCTATGCCACATGCAAGAGCTATGACAGTTGGATCTGATGTAGGTTGTTGTATCTGTTGAAGGTTAAAATATCCATGGAAACAAGTTACAAAACTAACCCTTACTTTTCGCAAGAAAATTTTTCTCCACCAAGACAAGTTTCTCCCTCATCTATATAATCAATACATTATATTTACCCTATATGGATTTCTCATTAATGTCCTGTTTGTTTTGGACATTCATTAAATGAAACACTTAGGTTTAACTAATAAAATAATTGTCATGACCAATGTTTCCTAGAAAATACAATACAATACACTCGGCGAACAAGGTGGTAATGGAACTCAACCATTTTAAATAGTTTTTTAGCATACTAGGGAAGTTATTTGTCATTTTTCAGCAGTGTCCTAATGGAAGCCTCCATAGGGCACAAACAACAACCAACATCAGAGTTAATTTTAGAAACACCTAAGATGTCCATAGGCATATTATGGTAAGCCATGAAATGACCATCTTTGATTTGGAATTAGTTAAAAATCTCTTCTAACAAACACAAACTCGCCACATTTCTATGGTTGATCTAATACATAATGTTATTTACATAAGAAGATGAGAATACACACATTGCCTTCAGGCCTTCATACAATTTTATATTTTTTTGGGACATCATAACATGACTATGGGGTGATGAAAGGTCCAAGACATCACCCAAATGACCTTCAAAATAACAAACTGGTTTTCTGAAAGCAAGAATACACTTTCCAGTAGCAAAGCACAGTCCATTATCAATCTCTTTCTACCAGAGGTGGCCTTTCCTCTTTTCATTTTATCTACAAGGTTTTCAATATTCAAGGAAACAAATTCTGGTGAACCATTGATTCTAAAATAGGGCATTGGAGGCATTATCATCTGGTTTATTTGTAGATGAAGCAAATTTGTGGTCATATTATATCACCTTCTAGTGTCCGCACATAAATAACATGGTCCTGACCAAGTCTAATAACATAATGGCCATCCACGTTGAACTTCATCATCCAAATAAAACCATGATGAGCTTGATTTCTTGATGCATGTAAAGTACTATTAATTCCTTGCAAGACTTTCCATATTGACTCACTTTCATCTATTGTGAAATATAAAGGAGAATATTCTGACTATCATCTATAGAAAAACTAGATCCCCTTCCCCCCTTTTCGAAAGAAGTGCCCCTCTCATCACTACTCTTCTTATATTTGGTCCCCCAAATTTCATGGACAATAACCTTGATAGTTTTTAACCAACCCCTTTTCTTTTGGACTTGAAACTAAGCCTTCCATTTGAGTTAGGATTCTCTTTCTCCTCTTCTCGTTCCACACTTTCCCACCACATGATTTCCTGGACAATAGGAGAATTCCCAATAGCTCCCTCAAACTCCTCCATGCTTAGATTCTTGCAAGTTTCTGTGTCTCTGAGCTTGTTTCACATGCCATCTTCTCCTACCTCATTCACCACAAACTTATTTCCATTATCTAGATTCTTTATGTTGCAAAAAGACCCTCCATTGTTATCTGCGTGAGAGACAATGCCAATGCCATCTCTCCTAGCTTGTTTTTCTTCTCTACTACACTAAACTTCTAAATACCCAACACCAACATCACTAGACATAAAGAACTTGCACAGAGTTTGAATTTCTCTTGTCATTTCTGTCAATTGTACTTCCAAGGCTAGTAACTTGATCCCCACCAAAAGACAAATGATTGTATCTCCACCTTTCAGTGTTTGCTATTGCCTGATTGTTATTGGCGTGTATCATTCTTATTTTCTTGTAATATATGTATCTGTGTACACAACCTATTTGGGGTCACACATTCACAACATTCTCATTTTAGCAACCCATACCTAATTCCAAGTTTCATGCAACTTAGGTTCAAAAAAAATACTTGGCACTCTTTCAATTAATATTAGATGAATTTGGACAACAAAAGCTACTATTTACCTTCCAATGCTTTTAGCATGCTTTCCTTTGTTTTGATACCCTAGTGGTTCAGCTATCTTTATTTACTCTCCACCACAAGTCTGTTGATGTCTACAAGTTAATACAAGCACATAACTTTTCCCATTTGCATCAAGACAACATATTAACAGGAGGCATCATAGATAGCCTGTTATAATATAAATAATGGAGATACCTCAAAATAAAATAATCAATTTTCATACCAGTGTCAATGACAACTAACATCAACACAAAATTCATTATGAGCATCCCTTCTCATACAATATGAAGTTGAAGGTCATTGATTCATTGCCCTATCTATCAGGTTTTTTCAATTTGACACTACAATTCATAACACATCCAATTTCTCAAATGTGAGAAGTAAAATTCATTTACACTCGCAGTGGTCCACGCTACATTTTCTAGATATAGTTCATAGAGTTGTGGAAATAATCTAGAATTAAAAATAAAAAAGACTAAAAATTATGAATCATAATGCAAGAAATGGTTGCCGAAAA
The DNA here is from genome assembly GCA_000404065.3 of Pinus taeda. Lineage (NCBI taxonomy): Eukaryota > Viridiplantae > Streptophyta > Pinopsida > Pinales > Pinaceae > Pinus > Pinus taeda. The sequence continues at coordinate 81,011 of APFE031354138.1, read as the reverse complement.
TATCAAATAAAATTAGAGGAGAAAAAAAACCACTTATTTCCAAGTAAAAGCATTGATTAAAGCAAAATGAAGAGTTAAAAAACTGGTTGTTAAATTCCAATTAGCCTAATTCATATCACACCTCCAATTATCTTGGATATATCTATATTATCTGTACTCTACTAACTTCAAGGTAATCTGTAATCTCCACTCATGAAGATTTCACATGTATACTCATCTTAGGATGTTCCAATGAATACAAATTGTACACACAAGATAGGGAGTGACTGCACACTCTCAAATGCTCTATAATCCCTTGTTGAAAATTCAAGATTCTCACTTGAGGCGTCCTTTCAGTACTTCAATAACCATCATCAGCATAAAAATATTAGATTGGTGAACAAATATAGGATCTACACTACATTTTATGAACACAATCCATACCGTTAAAAGTAGATAGTTTGTACAAAGTAAATAACCTTCAGAAAATCTTACTTCATTGTACAAGCACCTCTAGTGGCATTTTAATAGCACAAATTCATTATTTATGTGTTTTTCCATGATTTTCCTACTTTTATAAATATTTTCATCAGAGTTGGCATGTTGAGATCCTGGGTTTCGTAACACTATCAATGATGACCTCAACTTTTTCATACTTTCTCAGTTTCATGAACTTCATTGACATAAACCACCAAGGTCCCTAAATTCCCTTGCCTTCCCATTACAGTAGTACTAAAACTATTATAAACAATCAAAACCATTAAAAATGTGTTGCCATATATTTCATAAACAATCTTCTTTGTTTATTTCCACCAATTAACTTAGGGTTCTACACCATAATCAGACATTGGTTAAGGAATTAATTATAGGACATCAAGACCAAGGTATACATTGCAATAAAGAAGAGCACAATAAAGTGACATCTAACTCCTGCGACCAACTCCCAAATCAAATATTATTAAGATTTTCAACCATACAACTAACTCCCATATTCCAAATTTCCAGTTATGGATATAACTCCTAGATTATATAATTTTTCAAGAGTGTTGTGTACAAAATACCAAGAAATGTTATTATTACCAAAGATGGCACCATTTCCAAGTATTTTGTCACATTTGGAAATCCAAATGTATGAAAGCATGTTTGCAAGACAAAACTTCCAAATTCCTTTGGTTTTTACTCTAGTTATTAGGTTTCCCAATTACATTTTAATGTCCAATGATAATAAAGTAGAGACCAATATCTAGCTCAGAGTAGGAATACACAATTTCCACAATCGATCTGTAAGCATATTCATCAATTTCTTTTCTTTTACCATACGTTCAAAGAATAAAAGCAAACCTAACTCTAATAAAACAACTTTGCACACTTGCACAATGCTCTGCAAACCTTCAGAAGGCAATAACCAACCAAGAGAATGATTTCCTTGTAGAAACATAATAACATAACCAGTAAAGAGGGATTACAAGATAAATATCGAGTATGTCTACTATAGCGATTGTATCATGCCTAGTTTGAAGTTAAGAGATTCCCTCCAAATGAGCTCTTTTATATGTTCCTCAGTGAACGAGGGCTACTCAAAATCAAAGTTGAAAAGCTGGTTTCATCATTGATGTCATGCAGACTTGACAAGTAAGGGTGACTCAAGGCCTCTTGAACTAAGGCAACACAATAATAACATATAACATGATTAAGTTGAATATGAGATAAGAAAAACTAAAATCATATTGCACATATCTAGTGTAGAACTTCCTTTCTCTGGGGAAAAAACCTGATGCTATCAAAGCACATCTGAAAACAATAATAACTACCCAATTATAAGAGAAACAAGTAAAATACATGTAATGTGTTTGCTTGGATCAAATACAAGCATTTCTTCAAGTAAATCTATAGTTGTTAGAGCCATGTTAGGCAATTTCTAAGAAAAAGGTTGCTTAGGAAACTATGGAAGTTGTCTAATGTATCTTCTAGCATTGTCACACAGTAAAAAGCCAAGATAAAATTCGTATGGTGAACCAATTAACTGTTAAGAAACCAAACACAAAATAAATCAGCATTTGATGATTTAAGATAGGTAAAGCAACCCATTTCAATTTGTATCTCAATTGTTATCATTAATGTCAAATCATTTATGTTTTAAGCGTAGACTTGCCCATCTTCATAAAACAAAAAAGAATGAATAAGCATTTACCTTAGTGATGAGCCTTAATTGTTGAACATAATATTTGCCAGGAAACAAGGGTGCCTGCTTTAGTATCTCCACAAAAATGCAACCAACTGAACATATATCAATAGCTATTGTATACCTGGGACATTTCAATAGTATTTTTGGTGCATGATACCAGCAAGTAACAACATACTCTGTCATAAATTTGGTTTCTGAAGTAATCTGTGCAAGCCCAAAATCACATATTTTTCGGTCACAGTTTACATTTAGAAACAAATTATTGGGCTTTAGCTCTCCATGCAGATTATTTGCTGAGTGTATGTACTTCAACCATCTTAATAGTTGATATAGGAATAACTTCAAAAGGACATCCATGTCAGGATGCATAACCATGCTTATTATTGACAGATAATGCAGTTGACAAGTTGTAACAGATATTTCCCTAACTTCCTAGTAGATAATGTTCCTACCAACACCGCATAGCTAATAGTGAAGACCCTTATCCACTTCAATATGAAGCAACTAAAAATATATTATAATTATCCAAAGCAACCAAATATTGAAATACTAATAAAGAAAATCTCATGCTCAAAGAAAAGATATATTCACAAGAGAAAGTGGACTGCTGACAAATGATAAGCTAAAATGTAAGGATTGGTACACTAAATTTGCTTTGGTTGAAATATGAGTTACATTGCCAACTGAAAAGTTATTAAGCAACATATCAGGACACCACAAACAAGATGGATTCATAATTATGGCAGACAACTCAAGTTATTATCTTTAGTTTTAGTAAATCCACACTATGGTACACTTACAAATAATACAAGTAACAAACTAACCTTCTAACAGAAGTGCCAAACCAAAAATGGAGTGTACTAGCTTGAATTTTTAGCAGAAATAATTTAGTGCAATTTTTATTTTCTGAATTGTGGGTGGTATAGGTTCCCTATGAATTTAGAAAGCTAGGTCCCTAACCCTACAACTTCCAATTGAAAATTGGACAACAAACTTTCCAAATAACTAGATTATGGTCCTAATCACTGAAGAAAATGAAAAAAATTAGAATTTTAGAGGGAAAATAGCAACACAGAAGATTACCTTTTGCAAACATTATCCTTAAAAATCATAAAAAATAACAAAAAACTCATCATAATGCCAAAGTTGAAGAGAACCTCTAAATATAAATTATTATTTTTGGAATTAATTGTGTAGCGCAAGCTAATAATGCATAACACATCTCGCTTTAGGATTATTCATGAATTGATCATTTTAACTCATTCCCATGGGAAATGGGTCATGCATCAATACCTTACTCTACATAATCAACCCCAATAAAGATATTTCATATATTGGATAGCACAAGGTCCCCACACACCGTAAATATAGTTGTAACAATATCAAAATCATAACACAAAACCAAACAAGAATAGGATTTTAATTCATTTAACTTTGCAATCATTGGGATCTCTTTACATCCATAATGTGAACAAATTTTGATTGAAAACCTAGAAATGTGTTTCATAAATACCAAGAAATGCTTCTTGAATTCCTTTATCATGTGATAGATTTCACTGGAGCTCCAAGGAAGCCCAACATTAGCTTAAACTAGAACTGGACTTTGGACCTATGCTGCACAAGATTCCAAAAAAGGGATTAAATGGAAAGGGTGCCCAAAATGGATTTGGGGAACAATATATATATATATATCTATATATATTAGATATATATATAAACCAATTAAGTCAATTTTTAAATGGAACGAGAAGATAAACATAATGAGAAACTCGAGCAACAGTTAACATGCTTGTGCTAAATGCTGATAAGAGTTCTAATCAATAGCCAACACTAGTTACATTCATTATTCATCCTATCAGTTTAATTGTTTTCATTTGCATGTTATTATGGTTAAGCCAAAGCAATATTCTATTATGGATAAACATGATTTATGTGTTCTCTTTCCCTTGGGTCCTACTTTTAGAATCTTATTGAGTTTGTCATATTAGCAAAAAGAACTATCAAAGGAAAATCTTCTCCTATTGTTATGCTAATTGTAGGGTCATTACCTCTTACTGCTAGCTTCCAGACAACTTTAACCACTAGAGGTATCATAAGCAAGTCTTCAATACTATATCATTCATGCATAGTTGAACTGAGAAACATAATCAGCAAACTAGAAGAATCTCATTGCCAGATTCTTCTTGGCATTGGAGCTAAGAAAACATATGCTTAACACCTTTAGGATTTTTTTTTTTTAATTGTTTCCCATTTTTACTTTTGGGCCTTTTATCATTTGATTTTATCTCTTTTGAAACTCCTTATGATATCTTTCATTCAATGTTAGGCAAGAACACATCCTACACCTAGGGAACCCATCCATGGGATTCCCATGTTGCAAGGTACTTGACCAAGAATGGGGACACTCCCTTTTCGTTATGGACATACCCCAAAGGTGTCCCCTGCTAGAACCAAGGATGTACAAGGGACAACTGGGCATTCCCCAACTTGGTGGCCCAAACAAGTGCCAAAACAAGTTGTTTTGCTGTCTACTCAACCAAGAGTGATCATTCATGGTGTCAGCTTGGAAAATGATGAATACAATAGTGAAAGAAAAAAAAAACTTGAGATCAACAATAGAAAAATGTTATTTGACATGTTTCTATAGGCAAGAAGACATGTATAACTGGTCTGGTAAGCACACAAACCAATGAGCAAGCAATCCATACTAATTATTTGGTCTTTGGATCATGCATAGAAAGTTGCAACCATTCTCAAGCTTTTGAGAGGTTTAAAGGTCCACAAGGAAGATTTAATGTGGACAAAAAGTTTAGACTAAATGATATTTACGTATTTTTCAAATTTGAACTATGTACCCACTCACTCATTTTAAATAGCTAAATTATCATTTTAGTTTTTTTATTATTAATATATTATATATATAATTTGAATGGTCTATATGTGGGTTATGTTATTAAAATATCATTTTGGTTTTTTATTTTTTATGTATTTGATATAAAATCTGAATGGTGTGTATCTGTGTCATGTTTATTTTGACTCATTGCTTAATTTTTGAAGCAATTTTGAATATCTTGATTTTTTTAATTTCATTATTTTCCCCATGGAAGGTGAGCATTAATTTTAGGTTAAGTGCATGATGAGTGGTCAAGTGCAAAACAATAAAATTATAGTTGCCTCCTCCACCTAGCAGGCATGCATATAAGAAGCATGCACCATTTCCAAGCAATGTACTGGAAATTATAGAGGTTCATGAGTTAGGCTGGTTCTGTATGGCGATGGGGCTCCACTCCAAAGGGAATCATTGCACTCAAAGGAGATTTGACAGCATGACAGTTATGGAGGAAATGGGGAATATCATTTTGCAATTTGGTTTGCAAGAAAGTTAGACGATGGGAACATGGGCCTTTCCCAAAAATCATATCACTCGGCATATCCACATCCCTTGGATTTGATGGATTGGTTTGCATTAGCACTATAAATCAATTTCCCTTGGAAAAATGTTCTTTAAATGTAATTGCAAGTTCCAGGCTTTGGATGTTAAATGGACTAGAGGTTCTGAGTCTCTTTGTTCTCCTCTAGTCTCTTTTGGATCTCCATATAGTCTCTTCACGATGTTCTTTGTTTCACTCTGGTTTAGTTTAGGCCCTCTTGAAGTTTCAAGCTTCTAGATTACTGACTTTGTGAGTCTGTGTGGCTCAATGGTTGTTTTCATTCTCCTTGGAGCCTAGTCACTAATGGCTCATTCTCTCTGTTATCCAAGCTTCACAACAATGATCAAAGGCTTTGAATTTTCACCAAGAATTCCTCTGGTGGTTTCCTACCGATTTTGACACTATTTTCATGGAAAGTTTTTCTAGGCTCTCTTCCTGATTTTGACTTTGATCTACTTCATATTCTCCTATGGATCCTATGGTTGTGGTTTTTTTTGAATCCCTACGCTCTTAGTTCCTTCATACTTTATTTAGCTTCACTCTCTAGTTATCTTATCCTCAATCAAAAGATGGCTTTGTTTTTGGCCCTGTGGTGATTAGTCTTTGGGTCTGTGCTAAACTAGGTCCTTCTCTCTTCGCTGCTGGAATACCATGCCTCGAGTAAGAGGCTCTCACAGTAGAAGAGGTCATCAAAATAGTAATGACCCATCAACCTCCTAGGCACAAACAATAATGGAGCACTCAGAACAAGTCTATTACAATAATATCCCACCAAGAATCCAAAGGAAAATTGATAATGTTGAGAAGGAAGCCAAAATTGCAAATAGAAATTATTTATTTTTTTTATTTTTTTTTAATTTTTAATTTTAATTTATTTATTTATTTATTTATTTTTCTAGATTGTTCTTATCAGTATATCAGAATTTCATGGAAATTTGACATGGTATCAAAGTTCTTGAAACATATTTAAGATCACCACAAGTGCAGCACAAAAGGAAAAGGAGGTTTGTGGCAGTCAAGTCCCTTAGGTGTTGGTCTGAAGTGAAAGGAGGCCGAGATAGTGTTTCTTCTTACGTTTCAGGGCAGAACATATTGGGAAGGTGGTGGTTGTGTGACAAGGTTGAAGTCTGAAAGGTTTTCTATGCACGATTAGTGGGTAGAATGTCTTCATAACGGGCCACAATAACTTTTTCTCTTAGAGATAGACTGAGCTCTGGTAACAGATATTTGGGAGGGTCATAAGGCCTCAGAAGAAGTTTCTATAGGGGTCGAGTAGAACCGAGGCACAACTCAAGTGGAAAGTGTGCAAGAAGAAGGTTCAGTGCATGTGTTGAAGGCAATAGAAGGTCGAGAGGAATGTTGTAGCAGCTGCTATAGTAGCCCTAACCAAGGCCAAAGCTTGGTGACACTTGTATAAGAAACGGTCCATAATAATTGAGAAAGAAGTTAATCCTTCATGTATGATATTCCTCCTTTCAAGTATCGTGTTGATGATATGTTGGTAGAGGTCGTGTTTGGATAGAATTGGGCAACTCGTGTATGGTCTTTTATTTTTTTTCAGCGAAGCTCTTGTACATTTTTTTTTTCAACAGAGCTTGTGTACAGGTTGGAATACTGTTATAGGGTTGACAAAAGAAGCCCTAAGTTCAATCCTTGTGAAGCACTACAAGACTAATAGGAGAGTCACAATTATTTGAGCCCTAAGTACAACTTCTTGTGAAGGACTACAAGACTATTAGTGGGAATATTTTTTAGAGAGCTCTTAGGGGAAGCGATATGGCTTCCCAAGGATTGAGAGAAAATCATTATCTAGAGGGAGCATCGAACTTCGTAGCTTGGAAAGGGAGGATCACGATAGGGTTGGAAGATAACGGGGTGGGAAAGTAGATCATGTAGGTGATAACACCACCTCAAGACCCCTAGAAATTGGCTCAGCATAATAAGAATGATATCAAGAAAAATAAGATCATTCTAGAAGGGACCAAAGATCAAATAGGGTATCATATCCATGAGAAGAAGACATCATATGAGATGTAAAATACAATCCTAAAGTTGTATCAAAGTACCAGCGATACCAAGAATCTTACTCTTAGGGAAAAGTTCAGGAGTATCCAGATCAGCAATGATAAGCCCATTCTCCCATATTTTTCAAGTTTCACTCAGGAATTAAATGAACTAGGTGGGGTGGGCAAGGTTGTTTTTGATCATGATCTTGTGAATATTTCCTTACTCGAACTTCACAAGTCGTCGAAAGGGTTCTAGCATGTTGTTACTGGGAGAGATAACTTCCCAAAGTGGGAAAGGTTTTGTATTGACTGCATACAGAAAGATATATGAAGAGGAACCATAGAAGGGAGATTAGTTATGACAAAGGATGAGGAAAATTGTGCCCTTGCAGGCAAGGGTAGCAAGGCTAAGGGAGAGGAGGGGCAAGGAGAGGCTAGGTCCAATGAGAAGGGAAAGAAGAAGGATCTAAGTAAGATAAAGTGCTTCCATTGCCATGACTTTGGACACTATGCTTCTAAGTGTCCTAGTAAGAAGAAGAGGGCTGAGAAGGATCGTGTTGTTGCATTAGAGGAGGTAGATGACTTTTGTACCCAATTCGAGAAGGATTTCTCATTGATGGCTTGCATGGAAAGCTCAATAGATAGCATTATGTGGCAAGAGCTTCCTTCCACATGATCAGGAATAGGAAGAGTTTTAACCGACTGAAGGAGAAGGACATATAGGTCCAAATTGAGCTGGGAGACGATGGTCAGTATGCAACTAGAGGAGTTGGTATTGTCAACTTTTAGAGGGAGCTAGGTAATTCCCTTCATCTCAAATATGTTCTTTATGTTCTAGAATTGAGGCAGAATTTTGTTTCGGTAGACACCCTTGAGGACAAGTGATATGATGTCATCGTCAGTAGAGGTAAGGCGTAGCTCCAACACTTAACTTTTGGATGTAAGAAGAAGATGAGTTTGATGGTGAATAATCTCTACAATAAGGTAGAGACAGGTGCATCCCTAAGAAGCAAAGTAGGTAGTACACAAAGTAGAGAAGTGATGGCTGAGAAAGATTAGGATGGAACTATCATGATGGAGCATCGGCCAGCATCTCAGTTTTAGTCTAATCTAGTTGGAAGTTGGGTTGACTAGCAAGATGATGATGATGATGAGGACCATAGCCGAGGGTGAGTAGAGGTAGTCACTCATTCAGAGACTTCCAGTATTTGGAGAGCTCAAGCTAGGTGGGTAGAGGATTTGGTTAAGGGATATTAGAAGACAGTTGAGCCTCCCAAAATCAAGAAGCAGGCACATGGATACACTAGGTACATGGCACTTATAACTAAAGTGGTGGACTCAGAGAGAATGGTGGGAAAGAACATGTCTTCAAAGAAGGCTCTGCAGAAGAAAGCAATAAATTATTCCAGTTAAGAGGGAGCAGTTGTAGTATAGAGAACTTGGTAGAGTTGAAGACAGTTCTAGGTGGATGAGGTTCTTCCAGGAACACCTTCCTCGCTAAGAGGGAGTGTTGAAAATATTAGCGAGAAGATAGTTCCTTGATTTGTGTCGTAATCATAGGAGAAAAAACAACTTCCTTCTTGTGCATGACTCAAGTTACTAAAAATTAGGAGATTCCCTATAAATTAGGAGGAGTTAGGTGGCATGAAATGGTGTACTGAAATTAAAGGTCGAGTTCTTGATTTTCTAGTGTGAGTTAATTGAGGAAAAACAAAATTGATTGAGTTTCAAGTGGTTGACTTGAAATAGGATGAGTTGCATGAGCAACTAACTCATCCTAACTCAATCAATCACAAAAGCATCCCTTAATTAGAAAAATCACTAATTTTAATCATTCAAATTTCCTTTAAAATAAGGAACAAAGGCAAAAGTTTAGTCATTATTTTTGGGAGCACGAGTTGGTGAGACTAAGAAATAGGAAGAACATGTTTGTGCGTGGAGCTTGCGAGAGGAAGAGTGTGCAAAAGAAGCTTGTGAACAGGTTGGTAGAGGGCAACAGAGATTAGCAGTCTTGCAAGGGTTTCAATCTTAGACCAAGCAGGAAAGAAAAGTGTGTCTTTCATATTGAAACAATTGTATTTTGTAAGAGATCAATTGCTCATTTTTTGCTATCAATAAAATTCTCATTAAGCAGAGGGTTTTTTCTAGTTGGGTTCCCTAGTAAAAAAATAAAAATGTGTGACTATGTTTTATTTATGTTCCTAATTTCGCTACAAAATGAGTAGAGAAATTTTGTGTTTGTAACAAAAGAAAGTGTTTTTCAGATTGTTCTTATTAGGAGATCATAATTTCATGGAAATTCTACAAGCAGCTTACAACACACTTGTTTATGTTACTTTAATGACAAATAAGGATAGAATAGGGTCTCAAGCCTACAAAATAGGCTATAATATCTTTAGTGGGTACAATGTAACAAGTTTTTCTATCAATTTCAAACCTTTTATTTGGACGATAAAATTAATGTTGTCTTTGGTCAGGTTTCCCTTGTGACAAGAAAGTAAGCATAGAAAGATTATCTAATGTTACTCATTTTGATATAATCTAATACAAATTTTCTACCTATCGTACACAAATTATACAAAAATAAAAATAAAAATAAAATCATTTTTTTAGATGATATCAATTTGACAGAAACTTTTAACTATCCTCAAAGCTCATTCTCCCATCCTCATCTCACAAAATTCTGCAACATAACTATCTTTATTTCTTTCACAACTCTCATGGTGATACTTCAACACTCTCAACATCCACTCATTAGCCATTTATGCTCAATAGTGAACATTTTTATCCAAGTTACAAAAATTGGGAAAAGTGTACTCTCCCTCATTTTGAGGATGGTTAAACCCTAGAATCTTTAGGGTATAGGGTCACTTAACAAAAAATTCAAAGTTGTTACAACAATATAATTAATATAAGCTCAATATATCACTTGTGGGAGTTTAACCTAGGTGAGGAGGATAACAATCATTCCTCCTCACTACCCAAGATACACACAATCAACCATAGCCAGTAGTGAATATATGTAAGATTAAATAAGATTTCCTTTGTAATAGGTGGTATTCTACATTCATTCTTGAATCCCTTTAACATTGAGCTTCTTTTCTCATGTAGAATAATCTTTAGTACAACTTCTATTCCCTTGAATCATTTCACAATTACTCAATTTCTCTTTGCATAATTGTTTTTAAATTTTTAAATTGTTCTATTTGATAGGAAACTGATGAGTCCTCTTGTATTCTAGAGAATTTTGCCATTAACTGATTAGGGTTTTTGCAATTCTATATAACTTGAAACATTTAGAAGTTAAAGTTCTACTCAAAGTTTCATAGATCTGATTTTAAAATAAATTTGTAATTCTAATTTCCATAAAAAACCTACACCCTAGAGACCAATTCACTTTATTCAGGTTGTCGAAGCTCAATATCTCAAGGATGAAGGGTTACTTGCAAATAATCCAAATGCTAAAAATAAGCCAGGCTCTTCTATTTTCTAACCGCTAATTCACTCTCGGGATAAATATTCCCTTCTAGAGTATATAATTTAGGTAACAGAGTTCTCGTGATCCTTAAAGACTCACTTGGTATACACTATTTATGGACTATGTACCAAAGAAAAGTTGTAATAATCAAGAAGTCACGAATTGTTGTTGCCTTTAGCAATTTTACAAATTTTATCACAATTTATGTTCATCAGTTCATGAAATTCCTTTTAATTGTCATTTTCCATAAAGAAATTTTAGAGCACATATTAATTGTCTGGTGCATCGATATTTCAATGAGGATCGATGATGGTGAAAATTTTGATTTGAAAAACTTGTGTGCAGGGAAAAAAAGGTAAGTTGGTAGGGTAATTCTTACAAAGTCATGCACTTGGAACTCCAATCAACTGTGCATTCCCCTAAAGAGTTGTTGAATTATCATTCATTAAAATGACAGAAGAGAGTGCAAACATCTGGGTTTGGATCCAGAAGATCTTCCTCCTTCACTTCTCCCACCTATCTCGATCTTCAGTCTTCATGTTCCTCTTTTTCGAATTTCTTCATTCACTTCAAGCAATGTGTCTTGTAGTGAGTCTTATTTTCAGTCATTGTTCCTCATTTGGCGCGATCTAATTTTAGATATTGATCTTCATTCGATGCGATATAATTTTAGATAATGATGCATAACCTAGCGCCGAGTAGTATTCAGTGGTGCAAATATCATAATCCTAGGTTAGAGTAGAAAATATACAATAATGAAAAGAAGTGGGTTTGTGATGGAAACTAGGAAGAGGGTTTCTTTAATCTTTGGATGAAAAAAATAGTAGTAAGAGCAGAAAATATACAATAATGGAAAATAGAAAGAAGGATTGTGATGAAAAAATGGGAATATTGTTTTTTTAACTTTTGGGATCATGAAAACGTGAGTAATGAAATGTTATAGAATACATATTTTAAATAGAATTTAATTTTTGGAAAATTGATTTAAAGATAAATGTTAATAAGATTGATATGTATTTTATTTTTTTATATATTTAAATAATGAGATAGTAATATAAGTGATTTCATATAGTGTTAGAGTTGGATGTGGGGTACATCATAATTTTTTTTTTTTTTTATTAAACAAGTATTTTAATAAAAAGAAAAATATGTTAATATGGGGAGAGTTCAACTAGTTGTACCAATTTTGTTGAGTATTTGGCTAGATATGTGCTAGCAAGTGCTCAGTTCAAATCCCACTCTGGCGATGTACTATTTTATGTCAATGAGTTTACTAGGGATGTCATCCATGAATGTGGGGAATCATCCTTCAGGTTTCCTACCTGGCTTTTCCTTGAAAAAAGAAAAACGAAAAGGACAACATGTCTTTAGTCTTAATAATAAACCAAGATATTAACATGTGAGGGTCTCCAAATAAGCAATAATATCTACCACAAATCTCATAGTAATTTGAACAAGAGATAATAAAATTTCATTCAACTTCAAGTATCTTATTCAATAGATTTCATATAAATTGGTCATAATTTATTGATGATCAATATCCATTATCAATTTGCAACAACAAACCCTGGATTGCACAAAATGAAAGTGAATGTTGTGAGAGTTGCTCATGACAATTCACAGTATGTTTTCAACACATTGAACTTGAGGGCACTGAGTTTGTGGCAAAAGAAAACCATTACCATAAATTCCAAGCAAGAGAGGCCCTTGAGAAAATGAAACGCCCTAATAATATTGATAGAGATAGAGGGTTGCAAATAAAGGTTGTTTGGATTCCCTGAATCCACTAACAAAGAGATTTGACAAAGGGTTGCTTGGATTCCCTTTAATTTAAGCACCATGAGAAGCCGTGAAGAAAACTTAATACCTTTTAAAATTTTCACGAAGGAAACTTGGCAGTGGTACTCAGTGAACATTCCTTGATCAAAGTTGATAGCCTCTCCTTGTTACTGCCACTTTGCAAGACAAAGAAGAAATGTGAAATAGATGTGAAACACACTAAAGAAGTTGGAAAGGTTGCTATAACATATATAAGTAGTTAGGTCGTACTACAAAATGAAGTGCCTGCCCACTCCCATTTTGGATAATTTGTCAGCCTTTGAATTTAATTCCCAGCTCTAAATGTGAGTGAAGGATATGACCCTGAAGATTCTAATCAACTCCATAACTCTAATCATCCATTGATACAATAGATAAGTGTTGAAGGAAATATAACATTTCATCCAATCTATAATAGCCTTTGAATCCCCTATCACTTGTAAGTTTAGATTGTTGAGCTGACAATTAAAATGACTAACATAAATGACTGATTTGTATTATTGTAGTACTTGTTATGTAATAGTATTTTTGTTCCTAGAATCAACTAGTCATTCATGTTAGTCATTTTTAGTTGTATTATATATTATCTAGTCGTATATTTTAAAACGAGACTAAATTAATCATTTATGTTAATCGTTTTTAGTTGGGTCCCTTAAGATTGCTCATTTCTGGTAGTATATCACTTGGAAAAGTTGTGCTGACTAACATTTTTAGTCACCTAGTCACTAATCTCGCCATTTTTTACTAGTGAAAGGAGCTTTGTCTTATTCTTGGTGTTATGATCTTAATGCTTTAATTCATGTTATAATCTAATGATATATGATTTCATGTTTTATATTTATATGCTTATATGATATAACATATATATCTTGAATATGCTTTGAACTACTGCTTGTGTATATGATTTTATTGAATGAGTCACAAGTTTTGAAGCATTGTAGGAAGCAAAGGGTTTGGACCGTACCGGAATGACCTCAAACATAGAATCTTCAGCTACTATCTCTTCTTCCTACTTTAGTAGTTGAAGAATTAGGACTGCTTGTTTGCTTTTTTCTTGTTGGTGTATACCTTTCGATATGTTGGGGTGCTCAACCCATACCCTAGGGTGTATTATTATCGTAACAAAATTGGTGACTCTACTGGGGAATACATTTGGTATTTCCTAGTTTGGGTTGTTTCTCTCTTGATTTGGGCCTTCTTATTTGGTTTCTTTTTTATCCAGTATCTTTGACTTGTTTGCAAGCTGGGAAAAAATTATGATCTTCTAAATCAGCCCTAAATTTTTATTTTTCTTTATTGACCTTTTATACGTGAGTTTTAGTTTACATAGCCATGTATACAAGCACTTTTGTCCAAAGAAACACATGTATATGCATGTTTCCTTGAGAATAGCAGCATATACACGTGCGTTTGTCACGACACGGTTGTGTATGCTTGGTTTTGAATGAATTTTTCAAATGTTGAGTCCAGTAAAGGGTTTTTCCTGATTTTTCTTGCTTCTGTTTAGTCATTGATTGTCTGGAAGTCTTCTTGTAGATTTTCAGTTTACTATCTCTCTTTGTGGAAAACCCTAGTCAACCTAGGCTTTTCTTTTTGGTCAAGTGTTAGTTTATGTGTTTGGGTTCAAGGCTTCTTAGTGAATTTCTTGGTTGTTCTGGGATTTTGGAAAAGGGAATTGGTCTCAATTCACTTATAACCTAGCCTTTACATTGGTTTGCCTTGCTTTTTTGAAAGTTGGAATTTTTGGTTTTTCTTGGTTTTTGAAGGTCCTTCTTCCAATCTTGAAAAGTTTTGTTGGTCTTCTCAAAATCTTTCTTGTTTGCTGGAGTTTTTATGATGTTGTTCATATAATTTTGTTTGATTTTGTAGCCTCTTTTCACTTTAAGTCCTATCATGCTTATGATTCCTATGGCTTGTGAAATTTGAGGTTCTTTATGCTTGAATTTGATCTTGAAGCCTCTAGTAGATTTTGTTTTCTCAAGAACTCTTTATGTCCTTAAAAATAAAAATAAAAAAGATAAAACAAACTTTTGTTGCCTTTATTTTTCTTTTTGGTTTTTTTTTGCTATTCTTATCATTTAGAGAAAGTGTGAAGTCTTTCCATTAGGTTGAATTTTCTTGATTCTAGGAAAAGGTTTAATATTGAATGTGTTCTTCCTTTTATCAAGTTTTGGCCTCTTAATCTTTTTGCAGAAATACATTTGCTTTCTTTAAGAGTAATCCTTAGAATCTTGCATTAAAAATTTTAGTTTGATTTAGGATAGTTGCACTGTAAGCATTTTTAGTATTTTTGTAGGTTTTGAGTGTGTAAGCGTGTGTTTTGAAAAAGAAAAAGGAAATGTTTGACTTCATAGTTTATTCGTAGAACCTTGTAGAAATATCTTTCATCGAAGAAAAAAGAGTTGCACATGCATGTAGCCAGGTTTTATATTGATATCTTTTTGCGTTCATAACATCATAAAGTTTCACTTCCACCTTACCCTTGACTTAAGAAAATCCATTAAAATCAAGCGCTAAAATTAAAATGCGCTAGAATATTTTGATTTGTCATAGTTACACCAACTATTCTAGGCCATTTAGGGCCTTGGAATAGGTGTGTGGAGAGTTAACTCTCCAAGGCCACTCTGAATTTAAACATAGAAGCTCATTAAAAGAGTGAAATTGAGTGTCGTGCAGTTGATTGGGAAAGCTCTTCTCTTTTGGGAGTTGAGCACGAGGGCGAGTGAAGGTAAGGAAGAGAGATACCCCCTCTCCCACTTTTTCAATCCCAACTAAGGACTATTCCACCTAGATGTCGATATGAACTAGTGAGCTTAGTTTCTTTTCCTAGGGACCACATAGGTGACTGTGGGGGGAATACGCATGGTACCCAAAGCAGACATTATATCACTCTCATTAGTAATTTTGGAAAGTTCCCTTGCGAAGCTTGGTTACTTGCATCAGAAAAGGATTTTGATTGGAGGTTAGCGTAACTGTTTCAGTTACCTTTGCTAGTAGGATTGGGTCGTAATTATCTGAAACTACCTTCAGAAGGTCCTTTACTTCGATTTATTGTATTTTGGTGTCTAGTCCTAATCACCTGGAGTGGAAATACCTGAAAGTTGTTTGATTGGTTGTATCTTTAGGGAAATTTTAGTGAGTCCTCTTTTCTCCTAGATTTCCATAGATTTATAATTTTTTGAGTCCTTACAGGTTCGCTTAATAATTAAAAGTGGTTGATTGACCAGTTCATTCGTCCAGGAGGCTTTGTGGGCTCTCACCTACGGGTGTTGAGCCTTCTTATAGAAGGCATATGAGCAATTCTACTAGTGATTTTCAATCAGTAGCAGTGAATGTAATGAGTATTGATCCTCTACTTCAGGCTATATTTTCACAAGGTAGACCTAGTGTAAGTCATGATTTGGAGAGGAGCACTCTAGTCCTTTCTAGGGTTTTCTTCCAGTCGGAAGATGAAGTTTAGGTTGAAGAGCTTGATGAGTCCCCTATGACTCCTTCTTCACCTCTTCCTCCCAATTATCTAGAAGTTATATTATACGTTGGGACCTGTTGAGGCCCAAAATTGTCTACCTCAACATTGGGGAATAACCACCTGGTTCAAACCTTAAAGAAGCTTATTTTCCCTTTGGATTAGTGGCTACGACTAGTTTAACTAGGTCTAGTTACCTATTCCCTATCACTATTGGTTTATGATGTATCTTTAACTACCAACAGACAAAGATATCAAATCACTTCTTCTTGTTGATCATGCAAGAAAATGACCCTTAAGCTGATTTGGGTTTAGTTAAGCCACAACTAAAATTTTGACTATTTGAGAAGAGGACTTAAAAGAATGTAGAAATTAATCTAAATGCAAACTTATTCTATAATGAAAGCAAAAGAAACTAATCTTAATCCTATCTCAATTTGGCAGATATAGATCTAACCCAACCAACAGCAAAATATTTAAAGTATTGGGATTTAAATATGTCTTGTTTATAATGAATATCAAATTAATGTAGTAATTCAATTAACTGACATTATGGACACCAAAACACATCCTATTGAGACCTCTTAACTAAAATAATCAATCAACAACACTCAGGAAGAAATTCACAAAAATGATATTGATTGTCAAATCAGTAAATCCAATAATTAAACAATAATATGCAGAAATAGTTCACAACATATTACTATTTAATAAATCAGTGTTATAAGACAAATTTATGAGTAAGTAGTTACTTAGAAATTAGTTTAATCCATAAGAACAGAGATACATAATAACAACATTGAGACAAATTACCCATATTGACAAAAGTGCACAATCATGAATAAAATGACACATTCCTATTACCATAAAAATAAAACTGATATTTGAAATAGTAGTATTAAAAATACCAATTTATTGCATCCATTTCTCTGTCCCTCGTCTCCAACAGCTTTTTACATTGCTTGAACTTCTACTTTCAAAGCTAAAGCCACAATAGTGCAAACTTTACCCTTCATACATAAATCAAGATATAAAGGCAAAATCTTCAATAATCCCCAGATCTGAGATTTTTTCTCCTCCATCCTACAATTCTAAATTCCTATTGCAGAAAAGGCTTTTCGAAGTCCCAAAATTGTAGAGGAGAGCAACCACTTATTCCATTCTGCCATCTATTATTTAGAATATTTGTAAAGGAATTCTTGAGAGGAACGTTTGTTGAAGAAAAATCTGTCCAATCCAATTTTATTTTCTCATAATTTCAATCTTTAATTGTTGGAACATTCTCATTGATTGAGATATTTTTTTCTCCATATCTCTTCTACTGTTTTCTTGCAAGAAGAAATCAAAATAAATTAAAATGCAACAATAAAATCAAAATGTCATTTATGGCATTAAAATAAATCCAATCAAATGCAATTAATTAAATAATAAAATATAAGCTTTCTATTGATGCCTAGGATGATTTGATTGGACAAGGATATCATTGAGGAATGGATCTGCATTGAGAAGAGGCTTGGACAAATGAAAATGCAGAAAATAAAACTCAGAAAATTGATTTTGTTTTAGAAATTCAGAACTTGATCTTCTGCCTAATTTTTGACCCAATTAATGACCAAATCTATTAGTTAAACCTCCTAAGAAATGTTCTCCTTGGTTTTATCTTTCCAATGAGCCATCTCATGCCTCATTTAGCCAAGTAAAAATCAATCTATGGGCTTCGAAAGTTGATAAGTCAAATCTGGCACAATTCTGGAATTTTTGTTGCTGGGTTAAAAAAAAATCAGAATTTTAATTAAAAATTTAATCCTAAATTAGAATTCTAATTATCTAATAATTAATTCTAATTTAATTGTTAATTATGAACTAATCTAATTAATTAATAAACTGCTATTAATTATAATCTTAATCTAACTAATTATATAATTACTATTTATAATAATAATACTAATCTTAAATACTATTAATTTAATTAAATTTAATTAATTAAATTTAATATTAATTAATTTAAATTATTATTAAATATAATAATAAAACTAATAAAAAATAAATTAATCAACCATCCTTACTTCCTATTACATTTTAACCATCATACCTTTTAAGTCATCGTATGGATGAGTTTAAAACGTGCAAACCAAATGAGCTATGAGCATTTGGTTAATCGCTTGAATCCTTATCGCAATCGGCAATCGAGAGTTAGGTCTTCGGGTTTCTTAAAATGTGTGCAATGAGACGCTGATCCAATCTACCGATCCGACTATATAATAATTAATATTTATACTAAGTTTTAGTTTAATTTATTATTATATTTTACATAATTAATTTTATTAATTTAAATTTAGTATTAAATTTTATTTTTGGTTTTATTTTTATTCAATTTCATTTCTAAACTACAGGCACTCTGAAAATAAAAATAAAATAAAATTACAGTCACTTCGGTGTTCTAAGTTTTGGGGATTAATAATTAATTTGGAAATTTGAGTAAATTTCTAAAATCTTGATGCTTCATGATTTGGCTGTATAAGTAAAAAAAATGAAAAATGTTAGTAAGAACTAACTAGGGGTTAATATTTAAAATAAATGCATTATTGGATTAATTTAGTTACAAAAAAGGGATATTTTACATTTTGTGCAATTTAACCCAGGCTAGATAAATGATCAGACTTCAAGGCGTGTCATTTACAAATCAGTGGTCCAAATGAGGCGAAACAAGTATTAATGGGAAGCTTGTAAAAAATTGATTTTAACAAAACAATCGAAACAAGAATCTAAAGAAAATGAAAAATTGACAAAAGCATGGGATAATCAACTTAATAAAAGTCCTAAAAGGCGTTTAGCCAAAACATTTATGGAAATGGTCCCTATTATTTGAGGTGAACAAGTCCAAAATGGTGGGGTTGTGTTTTACCTCAACAATGGCGAATTATGTTTGAAATTCTTGACTAGGTTCATTAGTCTGAATAAAAACAAGAATCATCTAATTATAATTTTTCTCAAAATTTATCATAAATTAAAATATTTCAAAACTCTGTATTAGTCCTTAATTAGTTGTAGAAATAAAGCAGGGGTCACTTTACAACTTAGCTTTTAAAATATACTCATTTGTCACAGGTAGAGCCACTGCTGCCAGCAAACATCTATAGTCTCGACAAGGTTACCTTTTAACCATTTAATCATGCATTGTCCCATCCATTTAAAGATATAACTTTTGAGAGATAATTCAAAAAGATATACTTTCACATATTTTCTTTATTATAATTTATATCATTGTTATTTCATTTTCTAAAGATAAAAAGCCATTGTCCTAGTTTGGTGGCCAGCTATTGACAATGTCATTCACTGGTTGTAATTGAACTGAACAAGCTGGCTCGTGATGAGACCCCATGTCTTATGATTATAAACCATTACCCTATTTTGGTATGCAATATTGGTAATGTCAATTTAATTAGTTCCCTATGATCGTGGTAAGTAGGCTCATGATGAGACCTCTTATCTTTTATATCAAACATATTTTAAAATTACACTCTGAAAAATCATAAACCTAATGGATGGGGTGTATGAATTTCTTCTTATGAGTATATGGATGACAATTTCAGAGTTAAAGGTGCTTTGCTGTAAAGTGTCTTTACTTAGTTAAAAATAACTTTTCTTGACGGATAATAGAACTTTGAAAAATCTTAATAAAATTTTGAAATCTCAAAATAATTACAATTTTGATGACAAAGAATTTCTCTGATTTTATGATACTTTTTCAACTTCTTTTGTTTTATAATTTCTTCCTTAAGTATGTCTACCTTTATAATAAAAAAAACAAATTTTATTAAGAGATATTTAAGAAAAAACTAATAGGTGACTATTAACAATTTTTCCCTATGTATGCTGACCATAGTTACGTAACAAGAAGGCCTTCCATATGAATCATGACAAAGTCATCAAAAGGAAAAATGAAAACCAAAGGAAAAGAATTCTTAAGCCAAAGTCAGAAAAGAAATCAACAAACAAAAATAAAAATGAAGAAATTTAAAAGTGGAAGGAAAATCCAAGTTTTGAAAGATAAACCCAAACAAGAATGCTTATACCGATGTCTCAACAAAATGAAGTAAAGGAAAATAATTGTGTAATCATTCCTTCTTATGTCGAGATTCAGAAAAATTATACCTTGCAGGGTTGTAAGTGCTTTAGGTTTTTAGATAGCAGTGATGATAAAATTCAACCACAATGAAAATTTATGTTTGATGTTAATCTCCTTGTTTCAAAGCATCATCTTAATCATTTTCTAATAAAATGAATGCTCAGAGAAACAAACTAAAGGTTCAAAAACTTCTTGGTGTAGCTGTTTCAAGGAGGATTATCGCTTCTTCTTGAAATAAAGCCAGGAGAAGAGTATAGAACTTCGAAAATATGATCTGGCAAAGGATTGAAAGCTTTTATGAAGAGCTGCAAAACAGATTTTTATATTAGCATAATTTAAAAACAAAAACGAAACTAAAGTAACAAAATGGAAATTAATGAAAGTGGGTATATGAATCTTACAATGGATAATTGCTTTTGATCTTACCTGAAAAGTATCAGTTTCTCCAAACTAGTTGACTTCTTATTTTAATTAACATTAAAAACATGAAGAAGTCGAACTAACCAAAATCCTATAACCCAAAATCATTACTTATTTTATTTAAGTAAAAACAAGTAGAAAAATGTAAAAGGGAATGCTTTGTGTTAAAGGGAATCAAAATTAAAACAAATGCATGAGAAATGAGAATGAGAATCTGCAGTAATGAATGTTTCTCAAAATATTATAAGTTTCATATAAACTCCATGATTTTTATAAATTGTCCAAAATTAAGACCAAATTCAAGATAATGAAATTTAAATATGAAGATAGAAAAGTATTGAATTTCTTATTAAATTATGGAATTATATATTTAAAACTAAAATGTATGGAAAATCGAAATGATTTGAATATGCTGCAAATTTGTCATCAATCACTTTCTTACCATAGTGGTTACCCAAGATTGCTTTAAATTAACACAATGCCTTATCGGATGATTCACATTGCATGTAGAGGCATGTGTTGGAGTTTATCACATCAGAGGTTGAAATAGCAAATTGTTGATATGAGATCATGCGAAAAGAATATGTGCGATGAGATGGAGTGATCACACCATTGAATAAGTGTTATATTGAGGATCGAGGAATAGCCACATTGTGATTTGCACATCACACATCTCACATCGCAGATTCGGAATAATGATATGACCATGCATAAAAATGTGATGAAGCGATTGCGATATCGGCATATTGGAATATTGAAAAAAAGTCATGCCAATATGATTCTTGTGATAGCGGTGATGCGAAGGATGACGTGGTTCTTGGTGATCAGAAAACTTTAAGTATAGGATGTAATACAATATGATTTTTGTGACGTTGATATGTGATGAATGACAGGGCTCTTAGGTGGGACCAGCTTTGGACCTCAAAAGAAATTGGCAATTGGCAAAATTTAGTACTCGATGTAACATTCTTGATATGCCGATATGCGATGAAAAATGGACCCGATGGATTTATTATGAGAAATTAATATCATATCGGATCCGAGACATCAGTACTTTTAAAATTATGCCTCTATCATTATTGCAATTGAATGGACGCGATATTTCTTATGAACTTCATTTAAATTTCATATCAGGTCTAGAATTATGTGTACATCACAATATTGGTAAGTCGATTATTAGAAATCAGTGATTCAAGATAACTGAAAATATATTCAACTGAAAAACTATGATATGTGAAATGCGATATGGCATTTTATGAGAAACTAAATGAGGTAACACATTGGAGGTCTTGTATCAGCAATTTTTTATCGATAAACACTAAGAGTCATTTCCGATGGGATATTGTGAATATATATCGACTGTAGTATCAACAATATGAAAATCAAGTTGAAACGTTTCAGACATGAATCCTACGATATTGCTTTAAATTTCAATTGGATTTTCTAATGAATGAAAGCAAAGTTAAAGAATACTCGAATTCTAATGAATCATAAATAAAATTTCCTTGAACCTGTTGCAAATTTGAAATGGGATTGCTGCTTACTTCAAATTTTGAAAACAAATAACATAGAACAAGAATAAAAAATAGACTAAGGAAAAGAGAAACTAATAATAGATGAAAATGAACTTGTAAATACGTACGTGGAAGGAAATTGTCTGTAGATTTTACCTCATGAATCTTCAAATTCTTCCTTTGATTTATCAAAATTATGACTTTGTTCAAAATCATCTTATTATTTATTCTAAATTAGAGTTGGCAATCAAGCTGAATAAAATATGTTTATTCATGTTCAGGGAATTTGAAATTCATCAAATTCACCATAAATACATATGAAAATATGCTTCTCTTTTGAATTGCAACATCTATTTATTACCTCTGCTCATTCCGAATTAACTCGAAAAAAATCTATATTGTTATAGTGATTGTTCAATAATGCCTTTAGTGCGTATTACAACATCAGATAATAAACTCAAAAGCAAAATGGGATAAAGTCACTCATTATGGAGGAATATCAACACAGATTTGAATGTGTACAAATAGCAAAATGGACACCGTTAAGGACATTTTAACAAATTTTGAGGAAGATGATATGAACTTCATGTGATTATAGTTAAAGGTTAGATTGACTAATAATGATTGAATTGAAATTAAGCTTATAATAGACAGTCATATTTTCCACAGGATAATGAGATCATGAAGATTTATATCCTCAACACCTTTAACAAATAAATTTCAGAAGAAAATCTTATAAGGATATTTCGAAATGGAGAAAAGTGGCTTTGAGGTGGTTGGTTCCGAGTGCAAACTCAAATTAATTTAGTCAAGACATTATTCAAAATAGGCAGAGTAGAGGTATTGCTGCAATAGATTTCGATTTAAAAATGGGAAGTAAGAATTAAAAAAATTTTGATGAGGAGAAAACGTTTCGCTGAACATCTATGAGAAAGGTTGATTGCGTGCTTTATTTATATCTGCAGAACTGTTGAAAATAAATTAACTACATTAATTATACTTCTATTCTAACCAAATACAAGAAAATGGCTAGGTATAGTCATATTTCCAGTGTAACCATTCTCTTATTTTTATTCATGCATATATTTACAGTTCAAATATTAGTAATAAAAATATAAATCTAATTGAACTAAGAAAATTAAATCTATAAGTAGAATTTAAAATTATTGTTAGCAACTTAATTAAATTCTCTCTCTTGAAATTTCCTTTCCAATTGAATACCAATTAGATCATAGAAATCTATATGAGTTTCCATTAAGGATTGGGAAATGTTCAAAAGGGGAGATGACAGGCCAGATTGTGAAGATGAGCTTATAAATTCAAAGGCGTGCAAAAAATTGTTAGGGTTATATACAAATGTTAAGCTATTAACTATATTCCATGAAGGAAAACTTTCCAAATATTTTTCAAATGAGTTAATGAAAAATGGATGGAAATTTTTCAAATAAAATAGAAAATTATTGATTGGATTGGATTGCTGGCCAGACTGTAAAAATACATTCTCTTGTTGACATTGCCTTTGAGAAGATAGAAGTTTTTGATGAAATATTAGAATTGATTGAAATTGAAATATTAATAGCTTTTGATGCTCTTGATTATAATATGAAACTTCAATTTCCCAACAGGGCAATGAATCAATTGAATGTTTACTATTAAAGTGCCCAATATTCCAGCGTAAAGTATCAAAAATTTGAACAAAAAAAAAATCTGATTTTAAACAAAAGAAGTGAGGAAACAAAAATAAAATAAAATCACTATTGTTATAATTCATGTTACAACACAATTAGGATTGTTTTAAAATAATTTTATTTTCACAAAGATTGGCAAGAATAATGGAATTTGAATAATTGCCAATTCAAACTTGTGAATTAGAAAGAGAATTATGATTATGAATAGGAATGAGAGCTTGTTCATGATATGAATCATAAATTGGAATGTTTTATTGAATAGTGAAATCATAAAGATAATTTGTTGCTTTAGAATGAGGGTTAGTTGGAATAAATTCTAAATTGAAATGTTCCTCATTCTCAGATGTTATTTGAATTTTCTCATGAAGATAGTAATCAACATCCTCAATGTCATAGTAATTATCATAAACGACTTCACAATATTATCTAGAATTACCTTCGATCTCATCTAATATATCAAAACAAGGAGGAATAAAAATTTCATGTTCAGTAATGACAAAAGAATAATCAATAATTGTTTCTCTATCTTGATAAAAACTTATTGGTAATTCATTCAAATCATCCTCTTTATATTCTAAAATATCTTTAATAACAAGAGGCGAAAAATTACCATCATTAAAAATATCAGGATAAAGGGAAAAATGTGAACCTGAAACAATGTATTTAAAACTCTCTGTTTGAGAACTCTTGTGCATTATGCTCATTGTAAATTTCAGATTGCAAATCATTATTTTGCGTACTCATGCTTTTTTCAAGAATGTTGCTTTGCTGATCTAATTTCGCCATTTGTTTGTCATGAAAAATTCAAAAATTTGTACAACAGTTTGCGTGTCATTATTTACTTTAATTGTTGCTTGCATTTGATAATTGCGATCTAATATTCTAAATTTAATACAGAGTAATGTTTAGATGTCAAGACAACTTTTTCTCCAAAATTGCTAATGTTGTCTTCTTGCATTTGGATAGAAATATTTTCTAAGCTTTGTGAAACCACTTCATCATAATTTATTTGCACATCCATATTGGAATTCTCATTTATGTTGGAAGGAGATGAAACAAAACTTGAAATAATTTCATATGGATTGGGAATGGAAGGAAGAGAACAAATATATTCAAACCAAACTAGTGATTCTTCATCTATAGGTTTATCTTCGATTTTAAATCTTAAACAGTTCAAATGAAATCGAATATTAAAATCAATAGCAGACTCATTTTCAAACCTTCGTAGATATTCAATTTCTTTACATACATGTTCATAATCATAGACATCAAATTTACAAATGAAAATTGTAACAAATTGATCCCAGTTGTGGATTGAGGCAACCAAAAGTGTTCTACACCAGTTTCTGGTTTTTTCCGCGAATGTGAGAGTAAAAATTCTGCATAAGACGCTTTGATCAATTCCTTGAAAATCATAATTTGAAAAATTTTGAATAAATTGAAAAACATGATTAAAAGCAAAAGAATTTCTCTTACCATTAAATTTTCCCTGAGACAAGAGTCTTACCACTTCGGGTGGAGTATTGGAAGATGTACGTCCATGGATACAACTCCAAATTGGAAGCTTAAGAGGAGCCATCATAATAAATAAAATGTTAAAATTGAAAAGACTCCAATAGACAACAAGTTTCAGGCCCTCCCTCTAGCGCCAAAAATGTTGAGGCCCAAAATTGTCTACCTCATCATTAGGGGATAACCACCCGGTCGAACCTTAAAGCAGCTCTTTTTCCGTTTGGATTAGTGGCTCCGACTGGTTTAACTAGGTCTAGTTATCTTTTCTCTATTGCTATTGGTTGATGATGTATCTTTAACTACCATTAAATAGGGATATCATATTACTTATTCTTGTTGATCATGCAAGATAATGACCCTTACGCTAATTTGGGTTCAGCCAAGCCACAACTAAAATTTTGCCTCCTTCAGAAGAGGACTTAAAAGAATGTAGAAATTAATATAAATGCAAAATTATTCTATAATGCAAGCAAAAGAAACTAATCTTAATCCTATCTCAATTAGGCAAATATAGATCTAACCCAACCAAGAGCAAGATATTTAAAGTAGTGGGATTTAAATATGTCTTGTTTATAATGAATATCAAATTAATGAAATAATTCAATTAACTGACATTATGGACACCAAAACACATTCTATTGAGACCTCTTAACTGAAATAATCAATCAACAACACTCAAGAAGAAATTCACAAAAGTGATATTGATTGTCAAATCAATATATCCAATAATTAAACAATAATATCTAGAAATAGTTCACAACTTATTACTATTTAATAAATCAGTTTTATAAGACATATTACTGAGTAATTAGTTACTTAGAAATCATAATTTAATCCATAAGAATAGAGATACATAATAAAAACAATGAGACAAACTACCCATATTGACAAAAGTGCAAAAACATGAATAAAATGAATTCTTGTTACCATAAAAATGAAACTGATATTTGAAATAGTAGCATTAAAAATACCAATTTATTGCATCCATTTCTCTCTCTCTGGTCTCCAACAACTCTTTACATTGCTTGAACTTCTACTTTCAAAACTAATGCCACAATAGTGCAAACTTTTCCTTTCATGCATAATTCAAAATATAAAGGCAAAATCCTTAATAATCCCCAGATCTGAGATTTTCTCTCCTCCTTACTACAATTCTAAATTCCTATTGCAAAAAATGATTTTATAAGTCCCAAAATTGCAGAGGAGAGCAGTCCCTTATTCCATTTTGCAATCTGTTATTTATAATATTTGTAAAATAATTCTTGAGAGGAAATTTTGTTGAAGAAAAATCTGCCCAATCCAATTTTATTTGCTCAAAATTCCAATCTTTAATTTTTGAAGCATTCTCATTAATTGAAATATTTTTTCTCCATATCTCTTCTATTGTTTTCCTGCAAGAAGAAATCAAAATAAATTAAAATGCAAAAATAAAATCAAAATGTCATTTCTGGCATTAAAATAAATCCAATCAAATGTAATGTTGGAAATAATACTGCTGGGGGGGGGTGTGAATCAGTATTATCAAATTCTTTTCAATATGCCTTCCTTAATTTATTGATCATTAATTTGTATATAATAATGAGCATGAAACAAGAAAAACAGATAGTCACACCAAAGAACACCAGATATAAGGTGGAAACCCAATGTGGATGAAAACCACCTGTTGCAATATGTCTCTATCTTCTTTCAATTAGAAACTTCTTTTACAATGATTTTGTACTGGTGCAGTCATTTACCAGTGCGCAGGCTGCAACCTGCAGAGAGCTACAACTCTCTCTCATTTTCCAGTCTCTCCTGGAAGGGAGATACAACCCCCTTTGCTCTCTTACTTCTTTAAGGACCACGTTTCATTAATTTTCAAACTGGATCCATGAACATCAAATAATCATCAAGTACATGAAAATCACCCAATCTCCTTATACAATGAACCAATGAATTACCCAACTCTTCAGAATGTTGTAAACAGAAAAGTAATATCAGAAATCTAAACCCAGAACTCTGCTGCAATAGATGAAAGACAATCAACAATTAATTCAAGATTAGACTGCAACTTCACCAACAGGGGCCTGCGTATATCCAGTGCTCTTTTGAGACTGAATTGCGTAGATCCGCACTGGTTGTTCTTCTGCTCTGCGTAATTTTCTTCAGATCCGCACCTTTACTTCTGACTTACTGCGTACACCCGCACTGTGCCTTCTTCTCGCCTGCGTACCTCGCACTTCACCCTTTTCTGTGTTGCGTACGCCCCGCACTATGCCTTCTCCTGTGCTGCGTACCCCGCACATCACCTTTGGCTTCGCAGCGTACTCCTGCACTGAGCCTTTTACTAAGCTGGGTACCCACGCACTGCACCTATGGATCGCCTGCGGACTTCTGATTAGGGCCAAATTTACAGTCCTCCAATGTGCCACAGTCAGTCAGATCCATAGATCTGTTCATGCGCCTGAGAAATTACAACATGTCAATAGATTCACCTTAAGTTATCTCCTTGATTTAGATCTAGCTTTTAAAAACCAATCACCCAAAATTTCAGATCTTAAGATATTCAAATTTCACAAGTGTGTGGTGAAGAGATCTCCTTTCCTTTTTATAGGCAAGCACTTCTCAATACCATGGTCCAAAACCATAATAACACAATACCATGAACCCAATACTTTGGATCAACACTTTTGGATGCAATAGCATGGACAAAAACCATTTGATCAAAAACTGTCGAGCTAATACCATGAACCATTCATGAAGATTCCCACGTGCATGCGCTTTTATGCATTGGAGAGAGTGAAACTGGGGTTCTCACCTTCTGAACGTATGACCTACGTACATGCATGCACTCCTTGGTCTGCGTACCTGCGGGTCCGCGACTTCTTCTAGGATTACCTGCGGGTATTTTAATTTCCATGATTTTGAGTGCCTGAACTGAGATCAACTACAAGAGTGAGTTGCCATCAAGTAAAACACCTGTACCAGAGAGCCAAACCAGAAGCATAATGCCAACAATCTCCCCCTTTGGACTTGATGGCAACCTCAATATCCTCAATGTCATTCTCCCTCTTTGACATCAAGGGCAAAGGGTTATTCTCCCCCTGAGAACATGCTTAAGTCTTTGCTCTGCTGATACTGCTCCCCCTGACCAGATCCATAATTCTCCATAAATTTCTTCAAGAAGAACCATAATCTACCATGACCATGAAAGAGATAGAGACATATTGCAACCATGATGAGATTAGTATCCACGATCTCCTTCTCTGCTACCATAATGCCAACAATGCATTTTATGTGCTCCCCCTGAACTAGTGCCATTGATCTATAACTAATCCATAAACCATCCAATGTATGTGTATCCCACATATAAACCTCGCGTACAACCAACAGATGAGTTTTAACAACAAGATGATGCATCAACTACCCCCAACTTTTGCCTGAGGTATTCAAAGGTATCCCTGGGCAAAGGTTTTGTGAGAATATCAACAACTTGTTCCTTAGAAGGAACATACTCCAACTTGACCTTTTGTTCAGTCACTTGTTCCCTGAGAAAGTGATACTTGATCAGTATGTGCTTTGTCTTTGAATGCATGACTGGGTTCTTTGAAATGCTGATTGCGCTTGTATTATCACATAAGATGGAGATAGGTGGTGTACAAGTGATTTGAAAGTCCTGTGAGGTCTGCATCATCCAAAGGAGTTGAGTGCAACAAGATGCAACAGCTACATATTCCGCTTCAGCATTAGATGACGCAATCGAACTCTGTTTCTTGCTAAACCGAGATACTAATCTGGAACCCATAAAGAATGCACCACCACTTGTGCTCTTCCTGTCATCCACGCTTCCGGCCCAATCTTCATCTGTATAAGCATGAAGTGTGAGATCTGTATCTCTAGGATACCATAAGCCATAGTTTTGAGTTCCTTGAAGGTACTTAAAGATTCTCTTCACTACCTGAAGATGGGTTTCCTTTGGATTTTTTTGAAATCTTCCAACTATTCCCACTGCATGCATGATGTCTGGTCGATTACCTATCAAATAAAGTAGACTTCCAATCATAGACCTGTAGGTTGGTTGATGCACCGTTGTTGATTCATCATTTGCACTGAGGCTGCATCCTGTGACCATGGGGCTACATACTGGTTTTGCATATTCCATGCCATATTTCTTTAAAATATGCTTGAGATACTTTGTTTGAGACAAGAAGACCCTGCCTTCATTTTGTTGGATTTGCAATCCAAGAAAGTATGTCAGTTCTCCAAGCAAAGACATTTTGAATTCTTTCTGCATCACCAAGTCAAAGCTTTGACTCATAGCTTCTTCATTACTGCCAAAGATAATATCATCTACATACACAACAAGTATTAGCAATTTGTCATTTTCAACTTTTTATATAAATATTACTATCTGCTGATACCTTTGAAAAACCTTGTTGATGAAGATATTTGTCCAAACGATAGTATCAAGCCCTTGGAGCCTGTTTAAGACCATAGAGAGATTTTTTTAGTCTGCATACAAGATTTGGATCATTCCCAAGGATGAAACCATCTGGTTGCTCAATGTACACTTCTTCTTCTAAG
>APFE031354138.1:0-36779 GCA_000404065.3 Pinus taeda | reverse complement strand
CCAGCTTCTCCTGGAAGGGAGCTACAACCCCCTTTAGCTCTTGCACTAGCCAAGATACTAGTACGTAGGTGCTGGCCTACAGAAGGCTACAACCTTCTCTTTCTTCTAGGGACCACGTTTCATAAATTTTTAAGACTGGATCCATGAGCATCAATCAACCATTAAGAACTTCTCCATCAACCAATCACTTTTCACCAATTAGATCTGAATTAAGTAGATATTTCTAACAACTGTACCCAAAACACAGTACTAGTAACCACACACCAAAACAGAACCCAGAACATAGCAGCAATGAACAGAAGCAGCAAGATCATAGTTTAAAAACATATACGCTACTTTATCATCCTGAAACATGCGTGCATACGCATCTGCATATGAAACAACCTGCGTATACGCGTTATGACTTCACTGAACCTGCGTGTATATGCGCCTTCTCTTCATTGAACCTGCGTACAGATCTATAAAGGATAATTCACACTTTCAGATATTCAATCACTAATTAACCCAGATTATCATACTTATAGATCAAGCAAGCGCCACATCTAGCAGATCAAAATCATACAAAGATACTATCATTCAAGATTAAAGATCATGACCCATGAATAGAACTTATCCCTTTTGCGCTAAGGTTCCTCCTTCATCCAAATCTGCATCATAACCCAATTACCAATATACCAGCTCTAGCCCTTTATCATATATTCAATAATAATTCAGATCATCATTTGCCACAAGATCTCCTTCCTCTTTTATAGTCTTAGGCCTTCCATATTACCATGGTCCAAAACCATAAAATTTCAATACCATGAACCCAAAACTAGGGATCAACACATCTGACGAGACGCCATGGTGCAAAACATAGGTTCAATTCCCAAGAACTAACTACCATGGACCAAAAGTAAGTTCCCCAATATATACGCACTTTTGTAACGTATAACACGCGTGTATACGTGTCTTCGTCTAGATGAAACTGCGTATATGACTTTTTCTTCTTTCTGGGCGCTTGAAATGAGATCTGTCACGAAGTTGAGTTGCCATCAAGGACAACACCTGTGCCATAGCTCCAAACCTATGCCATAATGCCAACATAGAAGACAACAGCCTTTGGCTAGCACAGAGCATAGCAACCATAAACTTCCAGCTAAACCACAATAAAAGGGACAACATGAAAATAGTTCAATAGCTATCTCTATCTTCCTGCAAGAAGATATTTTGAATTTCCTAGATTAATTCCCAAGTTAGTTTGGGATACTCTGTAAAAACATTTTGTATAAATACTTCATAAATCAAAGTATGTAGGGTGGATTCTTATACTTTCAGTAGAATTAAAGATCATATATTTCAAGGGATTCATGTGTAAATCGGAGTACAAATGAGTAATTCCCTTGTGTTGTTTTATCTCTCTCAAAGTTGTTTCATAATCTTAAATGTTTCAGAAGTCTGAATGTTTTAACTTGAATATTATTTCAGAATTTTCTTAACTACAATCTGTCTTACTATTATACATTATTGATGTTTTCTCTTAAACTATCTTAGATAGGTAATTTTCAACTTCTCCTTAGCTTCTGTAGTTTCTCCTCTGGTCTATAGTACAGGATTCTTAATTTCCCTTTACTCATGATTCACTGTTGTTCCCCCATCTTAGCCTCGGTATGAGGATTCTTGATTTCCCTCTCACCTCCGTTAAGACTCATTTCACTATTTAGTCCAAGGATTTGTACTTCACTCTACTATCTTGCCCCTTGAACATTCCCTTTGGTGAGCTAACTCCAGCTTTGCTGCCCCTTCTTTGACTCCATTGCCTAATGGCCTAAAGGAATCAACCTATCTACCTGTTTTAAGGATTCCACCACCAAATCTTCATACAAATCAAAAACCCCCCTGAACTCTAGAACTAGCCTAATATCTAAGAAAACATAACTAAATTATATAGAGAGAGCCCTCTCTGAGCCATAGGTTGGCTAGAGCCTAGGCTTAAAAGTTGGTTTGTGGTTACCTGGAAGCCTCCCCTTCTTCCAAAACTTCTAAGGAAAAGTTTTGAGTGAGAACATAGTGGCGACCATACTGGGGAACAAACCTCAGTCTCCTAAAGCATTAAGGAAATCTTAATCATCATCTTGAGCTCCTTAAATCAGGTTTTACAGAAGTTCTAAAATTTACACTAAAAAACATTTAAAAAGTTATAATTTTGGCTACCAGGAAAACTCATTATACCAGGGCCAACCCGAATCCGAACCCTGTTGTTATTGTGGATAGTCCAGACCAAATTATAAGAAAATCCAAAAAAGAAGAAAGTTCAGCTGATAAAACACTGTTAGTTAAAGCTAATTCATGTCTTTATGAGTGGTTGTTTTTAGAAGATTTACCTTTTGATGTGCAATTTTATCTCTCATTGTTTAGAAAAAAATCTGAAAATGTGCTTAATGAAACTGTTCTAGATCTTGATTTTATTGCAGACCTTGAAGTTCAAAGAGCTAATATATCAATTGATGAATATATTCTGAACACTCCACTATCATCCATTAATACTGCTATAACTACTGAAATTTCTGCTCAGTCCTCCAATGTTATTAATACCCCTTCCATCATTACCACACCATTTATTATTTATACTATAGTTCATTCCACTAGCTGATTCATTCCACAGCTCCGTATACAACCTAGAAGCCACCCATCAGCCCTTCAAGTTCACTTATAGATACTTCCATCTCCCCTATACACACAACTGTCCCTTTTATCCCAATTACTATTATAGAAACCCCTTCATCCACTATTAATATTTCAGTTTCATTTGTAGATATTCCAACTTCAGCTGTTAATATTCCAAATTCAACTGTTAATATTCCAAATCCCACTTTTAATACTCCAGTTTCAATTGGAAATCTTCCATTTTCAACTGTAAGCACTGCTAGCTCATCCATCTCCACCGCAACCCAAACTAATCTTCCCTTATCCCCAAGCCAAGCAAAGGATTTAGCCATGGCCAATAAATATGCCCCTTTGGTGTTACCTGGTCAGTTACATGACTTACCTTAGGACTATCAAAGCAAAATTTAACTATTTGATGCTACAGGCCTATACATTGCTCAGCAACATGTTAGCAGGATGAATGATTATTTTGAGTTACATGAGATAGATGATGCAGATGTAAGAATGAGGCTTTTTGCCAAAACATTCGCTGGGGAAGTTAGAACCTGGTTTAGAGACTTAGCTGCTAGTAGTATCGTAGATATGACAAACTTTCATAGGATGTTCGTTGAGAGATGGGAGAGGAAGAAAAACCCATTGCAAATACTTTATGAGTATGAGAGCATTAGGAGAGGTCCTAAATAATCACTTCAAGACTACTGCACTAGGTTTAATAACACTTACAATGCCATACCGACCAACCTTAAGCCTCCTACTGATCTCACAATGATGAAGTTCCCTGATGGTTTTGATCTAGATATGGCATACCCACTTAGGGAAAGAGAGTCTGCAACCCTAGAGCAAAGCTAAACCAATGTAGTAAAAGTAAAGGCTAATCTTTTAGCCAAAAAGCCTGAGAAAATTTAGAAAGGAGAGTAGGATTTGCTGATGAAGCTTCAACTTCTGATGGTAAAGTAGATCTTTTGGCCAAAACTGTAGAAATAATCATGGATAGACTTGATAACCTAGATAGAAAAACATGGGATAATCAACAAGCACCCCCAATTAGGAATTCTAACTTCAGAAGAAACCAAAATCAAAACCAAAAAACAGGAAAGAATGGACCTGATCAAAACATTAGGCCCCCTTTTCAAGAAAACTATGCATGATCCTCTGATCTTGATGATCCAGAACAAGATACCCAAATCAATCTAATGGTATTAGATGATCAAAACCCTGTATTTCTCTCCCAGTATGAGGAAGAATTGCATATGTTGAAATAGCTTCAAACCCAGTTTGGAGAGTCATTTGACTATAAACAAGGATATGACTCTGCCATATTTGAAGTGCACAAACAATATAACTTGAGAAGTAAAAAGAATGCTGGTCCTCTTGACCAAACTAAGAAAGAAATGGCAAATCAACCCAAAATAACAAACAAAGTTCATGTTTTGAGGCACTTCAAATCCTCCCTAGACAAAACCAAAATCCCCCTAGTCCCATCATTGAAGAAACCACTACCAACCAACCCTCTGTTGAGCAACAATCCACATCAGTTCTACTTAAAGAACCAGAGAAAAACACCTATAATGCCAGATCTGAAATTCCCCATAAGCAAATCGTAAGTAAACAAAAGGAAGATAATTCCACTCAAAACCCTGTTTCAAAGATCTACAACCCTTCCTCATCATTCAATTTGGGAGCAAAGATATCCAAGCTGAAAATTTTAGTCCCTTTGACTGAACTAGTTAAAAATGAGACTTACAAATCACAGGTAAATCAGACCCTGAATATTACTGAAAATGAAGACTCCGTTAACTTGTTTGATGATAAACCAGAATTAATATTTGGACTAGATGTTAATGGGAAACTGCAAGAAGGAGGAGTTCCACCTTTTTACATTAGACTTAATATTCATGATAAAATACTACACAATGCCATGTTAGATTCTTGGGCTTCTCACAACCTAATGCCAAAATCAATAATGGAAAAATTGAATCCAGACATTACTATACCTTACAAAGACTTTTTCTCCTTTGATTCAAGTCAAATAGAATGTCTAGGGTTAATCAAATATTTGTGTGTTACTTTAGTCCAATATCTTGCCAAGAGCATCCTTATGGACATTGTAGTGGCTGACATCCCACCAAAATATGGCATGCTGTTATCCAGATATTCGGGTGCTAAGCTTCAAGGATCCCTCCAAATGGATATCTCATATGCCACAATTTATGTGTTTGGACAACCCAAGAAACTGTACAGAGAAACTTTCATGAAATACATGGTAAGCAACTAAGATAGACGTCAAAACTATCCCATCTACTCCATGCATTCAAATG
This sequence comes from Pinus taeda, assembly GCA_000404065.3. NCBI lineage: Eukaryota > Viridiplantae > Streptophyta > Pinopsida > Pinales > Pinaceae > Pinus > Pinus taeda. The sequence goes on along the minus strand of APFE031354138.1, from coordinate 31,815 downwards.
TAGACTCTTTTATTATGTTCAACACTAATTAAACACCAAACAAAACTCCTAACAATGTTGTTGTAGAACCAAAAGAAATTGCAGTTTCCACTACTAATGAATCTAAAGAGACTTCAGAATTGTGCAATGAAGGAAGTAATCAGGTTGCTAGAAACAAAAATAAATGGGTTACTGATGATGAGAACAATGTACATGAATCTTATGGAATTTAGAATTTGATGGCTCTGTAAATAAGTTAGGAGCAAGAGCAAGAGTATGGATTTATAATTTAGAAAACAATCACTCAGATGGCCATCCCTATAGGTTAAATTCCAGATGTACCAATAATATGGCCGAATATGAGGCTTTGATTCTAGGTCTCAAGGTAGTTAGGAATTTAGGTGCTCAAAGAGTTTCAGTCATAGGAGACTTAGAGCTAGTTGTAAATCAGATTAAGGGTGTATATATGACTAAAGACACTAGATTAGGTTATTATAGAGGAGCCATTATAGAAATACTCAATACTTTTCTAGAAACACAACTTGTAGTAGTTCTTAGGAAGCACAATATGCAAGCCCATAGTTTAGCAATGTTTGCCAATACTTGCAGGTTACCCTTCCAACCTAACCATCAGTACACTGCTGAGGTCAAGCACAGACCTTCAATCCCAGATAATGTTCAGAACTGGCAAGTATTTTTGAATGATAGATAGATAAACAACTTCTTAACTTTAGAAGAAGAATTTGCACATAGTAATATACATACTGATACATCCATAGATCTTGAATCTAGGGATGAAGTAACAATAGATGAGCTAGAAGATGATGAAGTAGATAGTTTCAATCCCACTAAATTCACAAGGTCAGATATAGACAACCTAGAATAGTTTGAGATTGATGAAGCAATTAATGAAGAAAGCAAAGTAATTAATCTCAAGGATAATTTCTTACCAGAAGGTTTAACCCCTCTAGAAGACTTATTTGATTCAAATGATGTTCCTACGAAGCCTAAAATGGAACCATTAAAATCTGATATTGAAGAGTGTAACATAGGCACTGAACAGAATCCCAAGCCAATCAAACTATCAAAGTCACTCCCTTCAACAAAAAAGGTGAAATACATTGAGTTATTGAAATAATTTCAGGATGTCTTTGCTTGGAGCTATGAGGACCTTAAATCCTATGACACCAGCATCATCCAACACATAATTCCTCTCAGAGAGAATAAAAAACCTTTCAAACAAAAGCTTAGGAGAATTAATCCTGTCTTATTACCTTCAATAGAAAAAGAAATTAAGAGAATGTATGATGCCAAGATAATTGCACCAATAAATTTTTCTAAATGGGTCTCAAACTTGGTCCCAACCAGGAAGAAAACAGGTGAGATCAGACTCTGTGTAGATCTCAAAAACCTGAATAAAGCATCACTTAAATACAATTACCCTCTTCCCAAAATGGACCACATCTTACAAAGGGTAGTTGGGTCAACCATAATCTCGTTACTGGATGGGTTTTCTGGTTACAATCAAATTTTGGTTCAACCTGACAACCAACCCAAGACTGCTTTTACCACTCCTTGGGGCACCTTTATGTATGTCAAAATGCCTTTTGGGCTAATGAATGTAGGAGCCAATTTCCAGAGGGCTATGGATATATTCTTTTCCAAAGAAATCCATGATTTCCTTGTGATATATATTGATGATATTATTGTTTTCTCAAAATCAGACAATCAACATCTAAATCATGTAAGGCAGGTCTTTATAAAATGCAGAAAGTATGGCATCTCCTTGAGCCCCAAGAAATCTTTATTTGGATTGGAAGAAGGGAAATTGTTAGAGCATATCATTTATAAAAATGGCGTAAGAATAGATCCTGCAAGAATTGAAGCCATCTTGCCGATACAACACCCTAGGAATATCAGAGAACTACAAGCCTTTTTAGGAAAGATTAACTTCCTTAGAAGATTTATTTCAAACCTAATAGAGTTAATTAGAACACTAAATAGCATGTTGAAAAAAGATTCGACCTTAAGTTGGACTGTCGAAGCTAAGAAATCATTGAATACATCAAGCTAGCCTTGACAAAAACCCCGATATTAGTTAGTCCCAAATTTGATAGGGATTTCATTTTGTTTTCCTTTGCTTCGAAGCATACAATAGCTGCAGTTTTATTGTAGAAAAATGACCGAGGAAATGAACAGCCCATTGCTTTCTTTAGAAAATCCTTAAGAGATGCTATCTTAAAATACAACATAATGGAGAAACAAGCATTGGCTTTAGTCAAATCTATCAAATATTTTAGGGTATATATTTTGTATTCTCATATAGTAGCCTATGTTCCCAATTCTACAGTCAAAGACATCTTGACTTAGGAAGGTCCTGATGGAAAAAGGGGAAAATGGATTTCTATTATTGTAGAGTATGATATAGAGATCAAACCCACAAAGTTAATCAAGGGCCAAGGCTTAGCCAAACTTATGGCTGAATCGAACTGTCAGGCCTTAGACATAAACTTTATTGCTACACTAGATGAAGGAGAGGAGATGGTGACTCCACTGATCAGTAAAGCCTTTGGTGAATCACCATGGTATGCTGATATCATTTAGATTTTACTAAACTTACAAGCTCCTCCAGGATTATCTAGAACCAAAGGTAGCTATTTAAAAATGAAATCCTTGAAATTTTATATACTTGATAATGCTTTGTTTTGGAAAGATCATGAAGGAATTCTCCTTAACTGTTTGATAAAATATGAGGCTGATAGAGTTCTACAAGACTTTCATGCAGGTGACTGTGGTGGACACTTCTATTAGAGAAAAAATGTAGATAAAATCTTAAGGGCAAGTTTCTACTAGCCAACTTTATTCTCTGATGTCAAGAGATTTGTGACCTCTTGTCACAAGTGTCAATTTTTTGAAGGGAAAAGAAAACTTCTACTATTACCCCTTCAACCAATCACTGCTGAAGTACCTTTTCAACAATGGGGTTTAGACTTCATTGGTGAAATTCACCCACCCTCCTCTGCCCAACATAAGTGATTCTCACAGCCACATACTATTTCACAAAATGGATAGAGGCCATACCTTCAAGGCAAGCCATAGATACTGTTATCATTAACTTCCTTGAAGCCAACATTCTGTCTAGATTTGGATGCCAAACCAAGCTCATTACTGATAATGCAACAACTTTTAAATCGAAACGAATGATAGAATTCTACAATAAGTATCACATCACCCTAGGTCATTCTACAATCTACTAGCCTCAAGGAAATGGACTGGTGGAATCTTCAAACAAAATCCTGGTGAACATTATTAAGAAGTTACTGGAAGATAATAAGAAAACATGAAACAAGAAGTTAGTCAAAGCCTTATGGGCTGACAGACTGACTACCAAGAAGTCAACTGGTACATCTCCCTATCAACTAGTTTATGGCATGGAAGCTATTTTTCCATCCTCTTTGGGAGTACCAATGATGAATATGCTCCAAGAACTGTAATTTGAACCAAATGATATCTATAGGAGAATTAACTAGACTATTCATCTCCAACAAACTAGCGAAGAGGTCTACATCAGATCTCAAGTTGTGAAGGAAAAGATCAAAAAGGTTTTTGATAGAACGACCAAGGCAGATGATTTATACTTAGGTGATGAAGTACTCAAGTGGGACTCGAGAAGGGAAGATAAAGGTAAGCATGGGAAATTTGATTTCCTATGGAAGGGACCCTATGTCATTTATGCTTACAGAGGGAACAATGCTTTCTTCCTCAAAGGACTAGATGGTACTAAAGAAGGAGGAGGACCAATGAATGGTCGAATGCTCAAACATTACATAGAACCTAGTTACTAATTGTTATTTTGCATGTGTGTATATTTTATTTTGAAAAAGTCTAGTTAGGATTGGATGGTAAACCTTTAGAGTTGAAGCTCAGAGAGAAGGCCCTAAGATTTTAAGGATTTATTATCATAAGTATTAATAAAGCAGGTTGAAAGGTCACAAATTAAAAAGTAACTGAAGTCAAAATTCCAAGGCTATTGATCTCAAAGTTCTTGACATTTCACATTGAAATGCCATCCCCAGGTGGAGCCATTGCTAGGTTCCTATACCAATAGGAGTCATAATTATGAATGGCTAAGGTTAAGCCTTGTAATATATACATACCTTTGCTTTCTGCAAATGTTTTCCATATTGAAAAATAAAAAATGAAAAGAGGGTATGTTCTAAAAGAAAAATTAAAGGACAAAAAAGAATAAAGAAAAAGGTCCAAAAAAGTGAAAAATATGAACCCAAAAAAACAAAAAGAGACCATGAAAGTAAGAAAGTCTAAAGGCCACTACTATTTACTTTATGAAAAATAATGATTGTGTGCAACTTGTGATTCATGCCACAATCCAGGGTAATCAAACTATTTAATCTTGATTATGCCATGCTTTAAATTTCATGTTGATAATTAGAGAATAAAATCTGACCAAAGTATTTAATCTTGGCTGATCATTAGATTAGGTAGAGTAAAATAAAAGGAGCTCATCAGTTTAATATGAGCCCTTGGATGATATAGTGATAGAATTAGATAGTTTGCTTTGTGAAAAGAAAAGAAAATGTTTTGATAAGGGTTTGCTAGTCTAAATGCACCCTAATAAAGTGAAGAAAAAATGGTAGGACAAGTAGATGGGTAAGTAGAAGAAAGGTTGCAGAAATATGATGATAGGGCAAAAAACATATTTATCATCTCATCATAGGTTTCAAATGTAAATGGTCAATCAAGCATGAAGATGGATTTCGAGGTCAATTAATTAACTTCCCCCATTCATTTTAACTATCTACTTAACTAATTTCCCATAATAAAGTTCTAAGTAGTGAAAAACTCTAAGTCAAAGGGGCTTAGAGCATTTCTCTAACTTCTGGAGGGATCAGACCCTCAGCTTAATGACTTGTGGATACCAAGTACCAGATTCCCCTCATAAGACTTTATCCCCCCTTCATTTCATTCATTTCCCTAATAAAACCCCTTTTCCTAAGGTTAAAACATTATTTTCCTAGGGAAAGTAATCACCCCCATGTAAATTCCCCTTTCATATAAAAAACCCATAAAAACACTTTAGCCTAAGTTATAATGCATATACAGAAAAAAAAAAAACAAATCACAAAAAATACATTGCGCTTAGCGCTATTCATTTCCGATGTTTTACATATTAACTTCTAACTCTTATATATTAATTCCCATTAATAACCCTTTTCCTGTATATATTAATTTCCTTCATAAAATTATCCTTATACCCTAGTTTAAATATAAACTATAAGATACATCAAACCCGAGAAAAACCCACTAACTAATTGATCTATGATTAAGTTAGGAAAAACCCTAATTAGGCCCTCCACTAACAAACCCCGATGGCCTAAGCCTGCCTTAATCCACCATTAATCCTGATACTGCCATATTTAAAGTGTCCGCTAAGCCCCCCATTAACCTCTATTGCAATCGCACCCTGACCACCATCTGATCTGAAGGCCCAGATCTTACGCCCCAGAGACCATTTCAGGCGGGCTCATCTATTGGATGATACATGCCCGAAAAACCTATTTTCCACGAGACTGCCCTGGCGACATGTTAGTTGTTGAGTGGAATTGGGTGGCCCCTCCCAAATACTACCCAACGCCCATAAGCAGTGTGAAATTAACTACTTACCGCCTCCCCGCTACACAATAAATCAGTCACTATTGACTCGTACCCACCAAAAAACATTTTTTCCATATAAAAGCCAAAAAGCACAAAAAATGTCTGTTTCGCTGACTTTTCGCCTGTAAGCTTCTGTACGCATGTACGAAACCTGAAAAACATCGAAGCCATCAACTCACATGCACATTTCACTCCAGATAATTCCACAGACCACCCAGTCAACCATGCAGCCTCCATAAGCACCCTTCGACTAATTGCAGCTACTAGTTACCCTGCTCAAAGTCAATCTGTCTCAATTTCAGGTATTTAAACCTAAATTCACCAACTGCCCTGTCAATTTCAAGTTAGACCAGTCATTAAGTATTTTATTAAAACTTAAAACTTAATTGAAATTACTCCAATAGACTCCATACTACACCTTGCTGAATACTCAAACCCCAAAACTGCCAGACTACCTCTTAAAACCCTAATTCAAGCTTGAGCAAGCCTAATTCGAATCCACAAGAACCGAATTATGGCTGCCCCTAATGCATTGAATGCGAGACCCATCTCCACACCCCATTTGAACCTGGACCACCTTCCCTTAGCTGTTAAATATTTCCAGATAAAAGATACCACTGTCATAGAGCTCCTGCTCAAAATACATTGCCAAAGTAGGGACAAGTTCCTGAACCATGTTGATGAAATTGGCCTTTGGGAGTCAAATTTTCCCAAGTACCAATTCCCCCAAGTCTAGATTTTTCCTGAAATTGTACATATGTGCTATGCTTACTACATCCCTAGTCATAGAACCATCATGTCTCATGACCAGAAAGTCATTTTCACCATCACTCCTGAGTCCATTAATGAGATGCTGCAACTCCAGCCAGGGCCAAACCTAAGTCCCCTCTCAATTGGAGACTTGTTAGGCTTATATCCCAAACTCAACTCTGTAATATTGGCCCAATTGATCCAAACCTTCATCATAGAAGAGACGTATACCCCCAAAGACCCCCCTCCATATGTAGCAACTATATTTTCTCCTTGAGGCCAAAATATTATATCCATGATATCTTGTGTTTTGGGTTACTCCACAAGTGAGTACATTGATGAAATAATCCTGGCTTTCATGTCCATCTATACCCCAGGACAAACTCCTACAACTATTTGTGACTTTGCCACATTCATAGCTGACATAATTCATGAGCAATTCACAAGAATGGGAAATGAAAGGGTTTTCAAGTACTCCGTAGTATTATACCACATGTTCCTCTACTTCAAAGTAGATAAATTCCCAGTTACCTTGCAAAAGTTGGACACCAAGGGCCAACCAAGATCAGTCATCTTTTGGACCCCATTGAATCATCAATATTCCTCCCCCTATTCATACAATGTCATAGATTTCTTTGTCCATCCTGTGATGACCATGGTCAGTGGAACCCCTCCACCAAGAACCAGTTCTGAGATTAGGAGAGTCCTTCATCTAAATGTCAATCATCAGGTGCGAGATTGGTACTTGTACCAAACCCACATTGAAATCAGGATTTATGGGTGCTATCTTGCCCCATAGAAACTACCTAAATACCTCCCAATGAGGTTATTTTCCCTAGAGTACTACCTGTAGATAATAAATTCAGATGAGGTAAACTTTGTCTCAGCAAAAAAGAAAGCCCAGCTCAAGATCAAAGACCAATTGGGTCCTTTTATTTGTAATAGTAGAGAGGCTAGAAAAGGAGGTAGGCCTGATCCTTCAGAGATTAAAACTAAAACAAGCTTCATATGGAGATATGATCCCTCGGATTTCATCTGCAAAAGAAGGCAGAAAAACAAGATGGCTCCCTATATCCATCACCACATCCCTGAGATAGAAAAGTATGCCAACCAATTGCAATGGTTGGAAAACACTTTCGAGGACAGGGACAATACTGAAGTTGTTGTGGAAAACACATTATTAGATCTAGAGAAGCAACTTGATGAAAATTCATTTCTGTAGGTACCACCTTAGGAAGGGACAATGAGCACTCCCCCTATCATGCAGACTCCTTCGAATGAGGAGAAAAATCCCAAAAGGGGTAGGGAGGAAGGAGAAAGTTCAGGGACACAAGCCTTCAATGTTCAATATGAAAGAGGCCAAAGCAAAAGGCCTAGACTCAAACCCATGTCAGAGAAGGAAGACACCGATGGATCAGTTGAAATCACCGATTTTGAGCCAGAAAGGAGTAAAGGTACTATTGCTTCAGAGGAAACACAACCCCCATCATCCTTAGGAACCTAGATGATACAGAGATAGATGAGTGTAGAGGCCTCGTCCTTTAGTAGACCAATAGACCAGGATAAAAGTATCAAAGACAGATTCAAAGAGATAAAAATGAGAAATGAAAGGTTGAAAGCTGAGACATATGCTCAGCATTTCAAACTTTCTACTCTAGGTCAGAGTAGATTGATGTCAACCTTTGACATCAAAGAGGGGAAGATGCAGGTGTCCTTCATTCAATCAACTGTGCAGCATCCAAGGGCACTCACTGATAATAAGAAAGTTGATTTTGAGGTGTTGGCCAGGGTGCTAGAAAAATATTATATACGACAGAGAAATGCAAGACATATAATATGCAGAAAAACACAAACACATAAAACCAGAGAGACAGATATACGTGGTTCACCTAGTTTGGGCTACGCCCACCTCGAAAAACCAATCCTTCCTTTCTATTATCTAACAAAATGAAGAGACACAACCTATAGTAGATCTGTTGTAATATCCTCTATTTTCTCTCTTAGTCTCACCTCTCACTTTCTCGCTCTGAGAATTCGCATATATTCAATAGCCTCAATACAATACCCTCATACAAAGAGAGGGGTTTCCTTCTAAGGAAAAAAACCCTAAACTAAACATAAATTCTATCGTCAGATCATTTGCCTAATGAACAACCTGCATGGAGGGGTGTACAATCTTCCTGGGTTATACATCTAGCTGAAACAAAGACCTTTAAATTAGGATGATAATCATGCTCCACACCCGACATAGGGATACTCACCCTGTCGATCAAATAGAGTTTCACAAGCAGGCTGGAGAAATGATCTACTCCACCCTGACAGGGAAGTCCATAGTTGTTCATCAACTGCAAAGTTCCCTGAACAACATCTCAGCTCAGTATCAGCTTGAACAAGCTTCATAAGAACCCAAGGATAACAAAATCAAGTCTTTGGAAGGCTTGATCATAGAGATTGGACATGATCCCAAAGATATCAAAGCAACAGAGGAGTTAATAAAATAGAAGAACAAGGACATTGCTTCACTGAAGAAGCAACTAAAGATACCCTTCTTGCTTCATCCACAAACACAAGAGGTGTTACAGTCTTAAACTAATAATGAGGACTTAATGGATTTAGTCCTCAAGCTGAATGATCAGTTGAGGAGCACAGATAAGGAATTGGATGCCTTAATCCAATTGAAGCAAGGTGAAGTAGGGAGTGCACCAGAAACTGTAATCCCTATAGTGACTACTGCAGTACCAACCACATTGGCTCCAAAAAATCCTATAGTCACTGCCTTGCCCATCACCACTGTAGCATCTACATCAGCAACTTCTACAAAAATAGTATGTACAACAACAGATGAAGTAGCCAAGCTTGTTTTTGCCATGGAAGAAATGTATATTTAGACAAACGAGATAAACAAGTTAAAGGAACAGGTGACAAGATTAGAAATAGACTATAAGCTTGACAAGATTATGTAGAAAGAGGAGGAATAGAAGGCTGCAAGGATAAAGGAAAAGCTCAAGTTAATGGAAAGAGACTTGACACTAAAGGAGCCACTTGGAGAAGCTAAGGAAAAACTGTGGGCCAATATCATTGAATTTGTCAATGATATTTGGCCATCCATACAGGTCATATTTGAGTAGATTGATCTCATAAGATTAATAATAGAGGCTATTGAGAAAGTGAAGATAGAATTAGGCAACAGGCCTAGAGATGTTACTAGGCTCATCTTGTTCTTAAATTCAAAGAACAAGTACCAAATATAGAAACTGGAAATTGAAGACAGGACTGCTACTATTCTGGAGGTAAAGAAATTCCTCACCAAGAGGGACCTTATGCATAAGTTAGAGGAAAAGAGCAAGGAAATGCAAGCTATCGTTGACAGGTTCATGGCTAAGTTTGATAAGCTAAAGGAAAAGGGATTACCTAATCTGTTAGTCATTCATGATAAACTTATGGAACAAGAAGATTACAACGACAAACTTAGGTATGTAGCAAGAAAACAAGTGGCTACTTCACAGGTTTTAGAAGTACCAACAACAAAGGTACTATATAGTTCTTTTAAAATCTATTTTACCTCCAGCATGTTGTAAAACATCTGTTTGTAAATAAGCATTCATTTGCTAAATACACTGAGGCAGATGAAACTTACCAGAGAATGCTGAGTATTCGATTACCAACAGATCAAGAATGGGAAAAATTGATTGACTTCCTATAGTAGAACACAGTTAAAGGTCAAACACATACTCAATGAGGTAAAAGGGCATTAGAGTCAAAGGTTATAGGGTCAAAGAGTATCCGTGTCAAAGAGTATTAGTATAGAAGACAACAACCTTTGGCCAACATAGAGCATAACAACCATAAACTTCCAGCTAAACCACAATAAAAGGGATAGCAAGAAAATAGTTCAATAGTTGTCTCTATCTTCCTGCGAGAAGATATTTTGAATTTCCTATATTAATTCCCAAGTTAGTTTGGGATATTTTGTATAAATACTTCATAAATCGAAGTATGTAGGGTGGATTCTTATCCTTTCAAATGTAAAGCTTTTGTATCACTGACTGGGCCAGCATGCTGGATTGATGAATAAAGATCATATATTTCTAGGGATTCATGTGTAAAGCAAGTACAAATGAGTAATTCTCTTGTGTTGTTTTGTCTCTCTTAAATTTGTTTCATAATCTTAAATGTTTTAGAAGTTTGAAAGTTTTAATTTGAACATTATTTCAGAATTTTCTTAACTGCACTCTGTCTTACTGTTATATATTCTTGATGTTTTCTCTTAAACTATCTTAGCTAGGTAATTCTTAACTGCTCCTTAGCTTCCCTAGCTTCTCCTCTGGTCTATAGTAAAGGATTCTTAATTTCCCTTTACTCATGTTTCTCTGCTGTTCCCCCATCTTAACCTCAATTTGAGGATTCTTGATTGCCATCTCACCTCTGTTAAGACTCATTTCACCATTTAGTCCAAGGATTTGTACTTCACTCTACTATATTGCCCCTTGAACATTCCCTTTAGTGAGTTAACTCCAGCTTTGCTGCCCCTTCTTTGATTCCATTGCCCAATGTCCTAAAGCCATCAACATATCTGCCTGTTTTAAGGATTCCACCACTAAATATTCATACAAATCAAAACCCCCCTTGAACTCTAGAACTAGCCTAATATCTAATCAAACATAACTAAATTATATAGAGAGAGCCCTCTTTGGGCCATAGGTTGGCTACAACCTAGGCTTAAAAGTTGGTTTGTGGTTATCTCAAAGCCTCCCCTTCTTCCAAAAATTCTAAGGAAAAGTTTTGAGTGATAACACTACAAAGAAATACCAAGATTAGATAGAGTTTTGGAAATCCATGGCTTTGTTGATGTAGACCGGGCTGGAGATATGGATCAGAGAAGATCTACAAGTGGATATGTGTTTAACCTATTTGGAGGTGTAGTTGGTTGGATGAGTAAGAGACAGTCTGTAGTGGCACTTTCAACTACAGAGGGAGAATACATGGCAGCCACTCATGCAAGCAAGGAAGTAGTTTGGTTGCAGAGATTGTGTTCAAGTCTGGGGTTAATACAACGAGCTATAAGGATAGACAATGATAGACAAAGTGAAATTTTCTTGGCAAAGAACCTTTCTTATCATTCAAAGACAAAGCACATTGATGTTCTTTATCACTTTGTGAGTGATATGGTTGAGGACAAAAAGGTGTTGTTGTTAAAGGTGGACACTTTGAAGAATACTACAGATGGATTGACAAAGTCTGTGAGCACCGAGAAGTTCTCTTGGTGTAGAGAAACAATGGGAATTGTAGGGATGGATCAATGACTAAGCTCTCCTGTGGCCCCTTATGGAAAGAAAACAACAAGTGGGAGAATTTTGGGTTGTGTTATATTATTTCCACAGCTACTCCATGCATGGGGGGGTCACAAGGTGGGTGGCAGCCCCCCCTTTATGTTGCATGGGGGGGTGGCTACCCCCCCTGCATGGGGTCTAGGGCAGTGCTCGGGGAATTTTTTTTGGACCCCTTATTAGGTGGGCGGACCTACCTATGGTTTTGTGCATGGATTTCACACATGGTTTTGGACATGATAGTTTACTATCCATGGTATTTTGTAGATACGGTCAAGTGAACTATGGTTATGTTCTAATATAGGGTTGTTACGACCAAAAAATTGATCATCTAGCCTAATTTCCTAGATGGATCAAAGTACATGATGTAAAGCTAATTTTACCATAGTAAAATTGCTTTCACTGTGAGGAATTACTTAATAAACCACCTTTGTTAAATAATTTATAATTAAACTCATGAAGAATAATTAAATAAATCACTATTTATTTGATTTTCTTCTAGGAATAATTAATTAAACCATTGTTCAATTATTACTCCTTGTCATCTTTGACCCAGTTATGAAAAGTCGACAGATAAATTATTAATTATCTTATTTTTCCTTAGGAATAATGAATTATTATTCCTTGTCAAATTTGACTAAATCCCTTAGGAATAATTAAATAAATCATTATTTGTTTATTATTCCTAAACCAGTTCCTCGAGGTGATAAATAAATCATTTATTTATTTATTATTTCTAAATAAAAGTTAAATAATGTTTCCCTCCTAACCAAATATAATAAAATATTATAAGTGGTTATTCCAAGAATGGGGTTAATAATATTTAATTATTGCTCATTATTCGAGGATAACTCAATATTTTGTTATAGATAGAAGGGTTTTCCATTCATTATTCACTTTTGATTATTTTCATCACTCACTGTTGTAACTCCGATTATTTTCATTGTCCACCACCATTTTTCTTCCATTTGAGTTCCCATTGAGCTCAAACATTTCAATTGCCTGGTTTACACATTATAGAGGAGATAGACTCTATCGAAAAGCTAAATAAGTTTGAGGATAGCCAAGAACCCATCCCATAGAGGGGGACTCGTAACATTTATTTGTTCCCTTCACAGGGTTATAATAAAATCGATTCTTTGTATATATGGTTTCCATTGGATGATTGGAGTTATTACTATTTCTTTTTGCTGTGTAACTATGATAGTGGCATAGATCAGGAATTTAACATGTTTTGTTTCTATCAGTTGCTATAGATCTACAATGTTTAGCAGCCATTTATATTGTTGAGATTGTTTATCATCCACAGTCTTAATTATAGAGTCACTAATTTTGTTGTAGTATTTTCTTCTCAAAGATGTACGAAAAGAAAATACTATAAAAAAATTGGTGACTCTATAATTAAGACCGTGGATGACAAACAATCTCAACAATACAAATGGTTTCTAAACATTGTATATCTGCAACAACTGATAGAAACAAAACTTGCCACAATCCTAGTTAAACAACAAAAGGAAACAATAATAACTCCAATCATCTAATGGAAACCAAATATACAAAGAATATATTTTATTATAGCACCTGTGAAGGAAAAAAATAAATCTTACCAGTCCCCCTCTATGGGATGGGTTCTTGGCTATCCTCAAACGTCTTCAAGATTTTGATAGAGTCTGTCTCCTCTATAATGTGTAAACCCAACAATTGAAATGTTTGAGCTCAATGGGAACTCAAATGGAAGCAAAACAGTGGTGGACATGAAAATAATTAGAGCTACAACAGTGAATGCAACAATGAAAATAATCAAAAGTGAATAATGAATGGAAAACCCTTCTATTTATAACAAAATATTGAGTTATCCTCGAATAATGAACAATAATAAAACCCCATTCTTGGAATAACCACTTGTAATATTTTATTATAACTGGTTAGGAGGGAAAAAGTATTTAAACTTTTATTTAGAAATAATAAATAAATAAATGATTTATTTATCATCTAAAGGAATTGGTTAAGGAATAATAAACAAATAATGATTTATTTAATTATTCCTAAGGGATTTTGTCAAATTTGACAAGGAATAATAATTAATTATTCCTAGAGAAAAATAAGATAATTAATAATTTATTTGTTGACTTTTCATAACTCGGTCAAATACGACAAGGAATAATAATTGAACAATGGTTTAATTAATTATTCCTAGAAGAAAATCAAATAAATAGTGATTTATTTAATTATTCTTCATGGGTTTAATTATAAATTACTTAATAAAGGTGTTTTATTAAGTAATTCCTCACAATGATAGCAATTTTACTATGGTAAAATTGGCTTTACGTCGTGTACTTCGATCCATCTAGTAAATAAGGCTATATGATCAATTTTTTGGTGATAAAAACATGGCTGCAAATGAGGCATCATGTGAGGCCATCTAGATGAGGAAGATTATGGTTGGATTGTTTGGTCAGCAAATGGATCCAACTGTGATTTACTGTGATAATCAGAGTTGTATCAAACTCTATGAAAATACAAATTTTCATGATCGGTCCAAGCATATTGATATCCGATATCATCATCTCAGAGATTGTGTATTGAGGCAAATTATGTTGTTGGAGTACATTCCCACGGAGGAGCAAGATGTTAACATTTTGACAAATGCATGGTTAAGATGTAAATTTGAGCTTCATACAGACAAGATCGACGTAGTTGGTAATCCCTTTCTTATTGAGAGGGAGCGTTGAGAAATTTCAACAAGAAATTCTAGTTTAATTTGTCCTTGAATTAAATTATGAATTAAAATCGAATTCTATTCTCATAACAACTTGTAAATAGTGAATTAAGTTTAATTAACTTAATTAGCTTAGGAATTTTGAATTGGAAGTCTTTCTGTAGTCAAGTATATGTTCTCCATAAATTTTAGGGGTCTAGGATGAGTTTATTTGAGTTCTAATTAGATAAATCAGTTTCATTGAGTTATGTTCAGTTAAACTAGTTCTAATTGTTTGTAGGCCTAGCAGAGGTCTAGTAGTGTGCTGGTGCACTGATGCATCCTCAGTGCTACTCTAGCTCATTGAAGATTCCCTCATGAGAAAATCATTCATGTTAGTTCAAAGAAAGCCCCACTTGAGACTAGAGTGTAGGGACAATGTATTATCAGTTGTAGAATGATCCGAGTTGTACAAATCATGCATGCAATCAGAAGATGACCTAGATTTGAATTGCATAATTGTGGAAAAAGGAATTCCCAATTAAATATGGTTTATTCCTCTTAGGAATTGCGGAAGGAAATAGGGGCTCAGAAGGTAGTAGAAATTGGCTAAGTGTTAGTCAGTGTAGGCTTGTAAGGCAGAGAGTTGATCATACTTGTGCAGGATTTTTTCTAGTGAGAACAAGCTTTGTATTATCATGCAGATATATGATTATTTCTCATGTCTATAGGAGCATTAAAATCCAAATTCTTTACAATGCGTGGCTACAATACCCCTTGGGTCATATTTCGGGATACCCAGATTAATGAAATAAAAACCTTTTATTTCCTCAACTTTGACTTCTACTTCTTTGAGATTTTCAAGAGAATATTCTCAAATTGTTAAAGGAAATATAGGCCAAGGTCCCTTTTATCCATTTGATAATGTTTTAGATAATTTGTGAGTTAGTTGGTAACAAACCTCTTGTAAGAGAACTATATATGTCACTAACATTGGGAAAGCATGAGGAGGCTTATATGCACCAAAAACTTTGATATAAGTTGATTCCCTAATAGGGAACCAATCTTCCACCTCGATGAGGGTATTTTGAGATCACTTTTACATACAAGCTGGATCATGGCCGAAAATTTCCTGATATAAAGTAGCAATAAAATATTCTGAGGTAGTTTCAAATGAAGCCTTCTAATCTAGGTTCCAAAATCACTTGTAGTAAATACATACTAGTTATGGTACCTCTAGTTTCCATCTCAAGATCCATCCTTCAAATTAGCATTTGGTGCAAACTACATCAAGAAGATAATAGGCCATGTAAAATTATGATGGCTTACACTTCTCTATATTTTTGGTCGCCTGAATATTCGTCTTTAGTGTATACTCCAAGATGCTTTCCCAATTGAATATGATCCTAGGAAGTTATCTATATCTACTCTCATGTATAATCTGTTCAACATAAAAACCATTAACTGATACACCTTTCTTAGGCCTTTTGTATTATAGATATGATCATGTTAACCTTCAACTTGGTGGGTTCTTGCCACCATGATTTCAATATGTCTTCGGTATCTTTGGTAGTTTCATTGAAATTTTCCAGCCATCTAGTTTTGAAAGTTTCGTCTTGCTCAAACAACTTATAGTGGTTGGAAATATTAGCAGCAATGAAAGAGGCTAGAATATAGCCATCATGCCTTTTCATGGCCCATTGATTGAAATTTAAACATTTCAATATCCAATCAATAGTTTTGGCACATGGGAATACTGGCAGGTGTGCAACTACCTTATGGAACCAAGATATTTTATATTGATGTAAACCCTGAAATATTCTCTATCTCTAGGGATATCTTGGTTAGCAAACTCAAAATGGATATCCCACCAAGTCAAATTTGTATTCTTATTGATATTATAGGCTATGTCCCCATAAATCAATAGAGTAGGTGGGTCATCCACAAACCCTTCTATGCTACTCTCCGCTTTGTCTAAACACCCTCTCGAACCCCTACAAGAACTATTGACCACTAGTGATGCCATTTCTCTAGAAAATGATGAAATACTAATGCAATCGTGATCAATGTCACCTAGAATTTCAAAGATGTGATCCCAAGACAATGAGGTTAACATGAATAAAAATAACTAAACACAGATAAAAATGTTACGGGTGCAAAATGAGTGAGCCACTTGGTTTCAAATTAGGTCAATGAGTAGGTCAGTTTTCTCAAAAGATCAGAAAAAATCTCAAAGGGATAGGTCACAAAGGAATAAGGTCTCTAAGTCACACTTGAAATCAAGTCATAGGAGAGACTGCCTCTAAAAGGGAACTCATGCAACTATGCGACTTAGGAACAAGCTAAAAAAATTGGAAAAAGATAGAAGTCATAGGTTGCATGGTCATTGGGTCACGTTTGGAATCGATTCCAACAACCACTGTGAAATTGGGAGCAAGAGAGGAAGGTTGCATGGTCACAGTATGATTCAAGTCGCAAAGTTTCAGATCCTTCGTTCTGTGACTTTGTGAATGTAAGGGAAAGTGATCTAGGTGGATATTGGTGGCCACCCACCTATTCCACTTGGACCCTCACCATTTTTTCTTGGAAAATGGGCAAACAACATTTTTTTGGAAAACAGGAAAACCGATTGTGATAATGATTTGTTATCTAAATTTTTAGTCCATGGATAGATATTTCTAACGAGGTATTGTACACATGATACCAAGATATTATGCCAAATTTATGACCTTGGGAAATTGATGTACCAATTTACCCCAATGGGGCCCACATACTTTTAGCGCTTAATCTCCTATGGTTAGGTTTTTGGATGTTTAGGATTTTCCATTGTTTATTAATAATAAATAAGACTTCGAGCCTCATTGTAACACAGTTTAGAAGGCTTGTAGCTGCCACATCTCTTGTTAGAGATAATCTATCATCGATTAAGCTAGTTTATTTCCATTCTGAATGCAAACAATTTTCAGTACTTTGCTATTAATGAATTAAAGTTTTGTTTCATTGTATCTCTATGTGTATGTTTATATCTTTATTTCATTTTGTTCCTACATAAATCAAGATCTATGGTATGAGAGCAATTTCTTTATTTCTTTGTATTTTTTTTTGCATGTCCCCAATGAGATTGAGGTATAAGGAGTTAAGCTTGAACTGGTTGAACCTTTGCAAGATTGACCTTGCCGACCCCAGCGACCTCCCATGGTGGAAGAAAATAAAGACAAGGAAGTAGGAGATCCTTTCAAAATGTTGTTTGAAGAAGACCTCAAACATCAAAGGAACAAGATTATGGACAACTTTGCCTAGATCCTTCGGTGGATGCCCACAAGTGACACATATTCATCTAAGAACCATCCTGGAGGTGCCAGTCCCTTTAAGGTAAAAGTCAACTTTGACATTCCCATATTTGAAGGCAATATAGATGCAAATGTTGTAGATAAATGGTTAAATATGTTGGAAGAATATTTTTCGGTTCATGATTTTTCCTGAAGGGAAAAGATTACTTTTGCACTCCTAAAAGCTACCACCCACATCAAAGACTTGTGTGAAACTTATTGTGATGAGAGGGATGAGAGGGAATCCTCACTGTTTTCAGCTGAATCCACTTGGAATTATTTCTAAGACGCCATCAAGGAACAATATTACCCTGTAGGGAGCTATTAGGATAAATACATAAAGTGGACCACTCTGTAGTAGGGAAGGGACCAAGACATGACATATTTCACAAGGATTTTGATTGGCATCTAGTACTCAAATACCATGACTATCTACAAAAATACATCCAAGACGAGATGGAATTCCTGAAAATCTCCTCGCTTGGCATTGCCTATCTATACACTGTCAAGATCAAGTAGAAATTAAATAGAAGAAGCAATACTTTGGATCTATGAATCTGAAGCAAGCGAAAGGCACCCCCAAACTAAAAAACAAAGGACAAAGCTAAGAGGAGGTGACACAGGACAACCTGTTGAAGCTGAAAGAAAAGAAAAACACAATGAAGAAAAGAAGGGTACAGGAAAGTTGTGTGAGTTCCATAAGAGCTCGACTCATAACACAAATGAGTGTTGAGCCAAATAGTCACTAGTGGTTGTGTTGAAGGATTTAGAGTTAGATGCATATTCTCACTTTGAGTCAGAACCCATGTTGTAGTCACTACAACACCACCAAAATTTTGGGCATATTCAAAATTTGGGTACCCCACCACTTGTCCCAAGCTTCTAGGATTTTGATAGGACCCCAACCGGTTTCTCTCCCCGTGACCTTGCCTATCCAACCCTTTGGTGCACCCACTCATGTTTCATGCATTAGATTCACGCATCATGTTTTATCTACGATATAGGCATGAGAATCACATTAGGGTTTCTAAGGTTAATGGATTCATTGATGCATTAAGAGTCTCTTATGATTTTAAAACTCATCTTCACATGATAGGCATCGCTATCAGTGGATGTCCTATATTTTAATAAGCATGCATTCAAGATGGGTTTCTGTAAGAGTGACAATATTAGGGTTTATGATAAACCCTAGATTGTCAGAAGAGAGATCCCCTCCCTATTGTCACCATATCTGCATGCCTCTACGGGTGCGCTCCCATTGGCATCACATGGCATCATCGTGGGAGTCATAGCAACACATTTTCCTCACGTCCTTAGCAAATCCTTCACCTCAGCATGTGCATTAGGGTCTGTGGGAATTATATCTTTCCCTTGCATCCTTATATCTCTGGAATATGTGATTGAAGGTCCAACCCTGTTCTAAATCAGTCCTCACCCTCAGATGCGTATTAACAAGATATTTCTAGGCATTTATCCTTTGAGTAGGAAATTACCTTGGGCCTCATATAATACCATGATCACTTGTAATTAGTAAGCCCGTTAACGTGCTTGAATGTTGAGCTTATTCCAAATAAAAGCATAATTCACTCAACCATACAATGTATGACACCTTAAATTGGGATACTTGGGATGCATGTTCCATTAATGAGTTATTTCCATTTGTTTTCATTAAGTTCCATGCTTCCACGTGAAAATATATACATGTGTATGTTGTTTGGATAAAGTGATTCGTTTGTTTCACTTTCTCTGCAGGGATCAAGGGGAGGTGGCTTGGGCACATATCCAACGAGGCAATTGGTTTCCAAAAAAACAATTTTAAATGTGGACTTGAAGGGTTTCTAACATAAGTTGTGGGTTGGAATGATAGTTCCATACAAGCTCTAGGAATCGATCAATCACACCAAAGAAACAACATCAAAAAGTGGACATATGATTTTTTTAGATGTTTGAAGTGACATTCTTATAGATGTTGATGGTGGATGCCATGCATTGCACAAGTTTCCATTGGTATCATGGAGCAGGTGGACTTGAAAGCTAGTAGTAGACGTAAGAGACCAGGATACTTTAATTCTATATTTCCCTGACTTACCCGACAGAGCACACACTTTTGAATTAGTAGCAAAGTTATGTTATGGCATCAAATTTCAAATCACCTCATCAAAAGTGGGCCATCTTCACTATGGTGCCCAATATCTTGAAATGACTGAGGACTACATAGAAGAAAGCCTGATGGATCACACAGAAGCCTACCTTAATGAATTTGTGGCCCAAGCCTTGAAAAATCTATAGAAGTTATACACAGTTGTGAGAATCTGTTCCCCCTTGCAGAGGAACTGAAAATTGTAAGAAAATGCGTTGATGCAATTGCTTCAAAGGCCTGTAGGGAACAAATAGAATTGAGCCTGTCACGTCTAGATTACACCAGTTTTGGCAGGCTGGAGAGCAAGGATTGTCAACAAAACTGTTCAGGCGGAGATTGGTGGATCGAATATTTGTCGGTTCTTGGCATTGAAATGTATCAGAAAGTAATATTGGCCATGAAATCTAGAGCCGTAAGGCATGAGAGAATCAGGACATTGCTCATGAATTATGTTGAACAGGCCCTAAAAGGGCTTTCCAAGAAATGGGATGCCTCTACTCGAATAAAGCTACCTAACCCTACTACTATCTTGGAGCAGCACGAATAGAGAATCATGGTGGAGACTATTGTGAGCCTCTTGCCTATAGAGAAAAGCACCATACCCATCACCTTTCTCTTCACCCTGCTTCATACTACTATGATTCTTGACACCACCATTTCTTGTAGGCTGGACTTGGAGAAAAGAATTGGGCATGAGCTCGAATGTGCCTGCCTCGATGATCTACTTACTCCTTCCTTATCGCACAATGGAGATACTCTGTTTGATGTGGATGCAGTGCATAGAATATCAGGGAATTTTTTTTACAGCAGGATGAGAATCAGAACATGGTAGATTCAAACTTGGGTGGAAATGAGTCTGATAGCCTGGCTGACTCTCCTTCTCAGGATGCCATCATAAAAGTTGCCAAGATTTTGGATAACTACTTGGAAAAAATAGCACCAGATGAAAATCTCAAGCTTTCGAAATTCTTCCCATAACATCTGTTCAATATTTTCTTCATCATTATTCACACTCGGACTACTACAAGGGTGTTGATAGAGATACTGGATTCTACCAGTGGTTCGCCAATTGTTGTAGCCACTATAACACGACCCAAATTTTGGGCATATTCAAAATTTTGGGTACCCTACCACTTGTCCCAAGCTTCTAGGGTTTTGATAGGACCCCAACCAGTTTCTCTCCCTGTGACCTTCCCTATCCAACCCCTTTGGTGCGCTCACTTGTGTTTCATGCATTAGATTCATGCATCATGTTTTATCTCTGATATAAGCATAATAAGCGCATTAGGGTTTCGAATGTTAATGGCTTCATTGATGCGTTAAGAGTCTCTTATGATTTTAAAACTCATCTTCGCATGATACGCATTACAACTAGTGGATCTCCTTTATTTGAACAAGCATGCGTTCAAGTTGGCTTCCCATAAGAGTGACAATATTAGTGATCCAAAATGGATCCTAAAACCCTCTAAATCTTCATATACTTAAAAAATATCGCAAGGGGAAAACCTTTAAAAAAGGCAGATTATGCTATAAGGAGAGAAAAACATGAAGAAAACAAGAAAAACAGAGTTATCGGAGGCTTGAACAACGATGCACAAGAGCCGTTGAATTTGACTGATCAACGGTCTAGATCCAATTGGAATATCGCAATCAGAGATGGAAATTGGAGGCTATCAGAGGCTACCATATGAAATTTGCAATAACGACCAGTGCGAGTCAACGAGGACCATCGATCAAGTGTGCAGATTGACTACCCAGGTTAACTCGCAATATCACATTGGCAAAATACAAGGAGCGCTTACCAAAGGCCCGGGGACTATAAGATGTGCGATTGCAACATATTGCATCACAATATCATATCGGAGCAATACAAAGGAGCAGGGTCGATATCAGTTGCGATAGCCAGACCCGACGGGGTTATGGATGAAATTCAATAATATTTCAAGTCCATTAAAAGGGTTTTTTCTATGTATTCCACATTTTTGTTAAATAAATGAAAAACAAAGGAAATGTAAACAGAGCTATGAAACGACTTGAAAGGGTTTATACATGCAGTTTAATGTTTTTGAGTTTTGTAATGAGCGGGTTTTTGGGCGGGCCTTAGGCATTAAGTGTTATTGGATGGGCTCCACCCGATCCCATCCACTGGCCGACACGTGGCTTGAGAAAACCACCTTTTCAGGTGTGTAATCTTCATATGCATAAGCCACCCGAAATGAATCTCAAACATTGGATCAAGATCACTCATATCGATGGTTGACATGTGATAGCAATATAAAGGCAAGCCCGATGGAGTTATAAGGTAGAATTGATAATATTTCAGGTCTGATAAAAGATAGTTTGGTAAATTTTCTCGTGTTTTTGTGTATTTCTATGTGTAAACAGAGAATGACTATTTTGGGGATTTCAAAGGCGATGGTTGTCCCTTCTGTTGCAAAACAGGCGGACACCATCCCTGAAACCATTTAAGAAATGATTACTTAACGCTCATAGGGGATTTGAGCGGATAGAGGCCGGGAGCTAGAGAGCCCAGAAGAGGAAATGAACAAACAATGTCGATTGGATTAAAAGCCATAGAATGACAGAGACAAAGGCAAGCAGTGCTGAGACAGAGGGAAGACAGGGACAGACAGCGAGAGAGAGAGAGAGTTTGTGTACTCAGAGAGACTTGAGGGATTCATGTAAACTCCTGCTGTTTTATATCTATTGTGTTGAGACTCAAATTGAGCTCACTTTTGTAAAACTTTGCTCTTGAAGACATACTAGAGTGGTCACCATTGAAGGCTAGACCAGGAGACATAGCCTAGGAGTTTTGGGTGAACTCCTTCATTATTTGTTGTGTTATGTGTGAGTGTCTGTTATGTTTCTTTAACTGCTTCATTGTCTATATTACTCACAATCTTTTCGATTCGTTGCACTAAGTAATATAGGAAAATCCTGTACATGAGTCTGTAATACCTTAATATTAGTCTAAGATCTCATTTTCAGATCAAGTGGTATCAGAGCTTTAGGTTTGCTAAGGTTAGACAAGCTTGTGTTGGATTCTTGAATGCTAACTAGGTCAAAGCTCAAACTAGGAGAAGGAGAGCTTGTTGAGGCTAATCCAGAGATTGGAAGAGTATACTCTCAGAGGAGAATGGCCAGAGAAGTCCCATTGGAATTAGAATCTCAGTTCATGGACAGCTTTATGGCCATGCGAGCCATGGTGGAAGAGATGTATCGGGAATTTAAGAAGTGTCGAGATGAAAGCACCTCAACACCCGAACAAGGCAAAGGAGTAGAGGAATCTCTTGTAGTTGCCCATCTAGAAGGCAAAGGGAAAGGGGAAGAACCTCCTCCATCATCTCCTCCACCATCACCTCCTTCTAGCCTTGAAAAGAAAAAGAAGAAAACTTCTTTGATTAAATTAGATGCAAAGTTTTATTTCCCAATCTATGATGGAGAATTAAATCCAGAAAAGCTAGATAATGGGATTAGACAGATTAATGTATATTGTAGGGTGCAGAACATTGATTCAGAAAGGAGAAAGATTCAGCTGGCTAGCCTTCGCATTGGAGGAACTGCATTAGTGTGGTGGGAAGGCAGGACACAAGCTGATTTGAAGAAGCATGGTAAAATCCTTTCTACCTGGAATGAATTTATTTATGCCATTAAAAAACAGTTCTATTCTCTAGCTTATATGCAGCAAGCAATGATGAGTTGGCAAACTCTTCACAAATTAAAGGGCCAAAGTGTACAAAGCCATACCCAGGAATTTAGAAAAAGATCTTTAAATTTAGGCATATCTCTAGACTCACCTGAAACTTTGTTGAAGTATATAGGTGGTCTTCATAGCTATTTGAAGCAAACCATTCTCATGTTTAATCCCACTAGCCTAGATGATGTATGCTTTCAGGCTACACATCTAGAGGCTAGAGGCAAGAATGTGAACTGAGAGATTGGGGGATCATCAAAAACCTCTACAAGAAAAAACAAGGAAAATAAGAAGCTAAAATGGAAGGAGAGGAAGGCAAAAACTGTACAGAAAGACAAACCTTCATGCACTCACTGCAAGAAGGATGGACACGATGATGAACACTTCTGGTCTTTGCATCTGGAGCTGAAACCCAAAAAGTTTGATGGTAAGAAGAAGAAGATTGCTGTTGTTATTCAAAAAGACTTGGGGTCAGACTCAGGTAATGAAACAACAGTCATAGCCACAGGTGTAAAATGTTATCTGCTTTAGAGAGTGCATAGATCAAGAAGTAGGTACAAGAGTTGCTCAATAAAGGGTTCATAAGAACAAGCACATCACCATGCGGATCTCCAATCGTGTTGGTGAGAAAGAAATATGGTTTGTGGAGGATGTGCATTGATTACAGAGCACTGAATAAAATAATGATTAATAATCGTTATCCTCTTCCTCGCATTGATGATCTATTAGATCAGCTAAAAGAATCAGTTTACTTTTCCAAGTTGGACTTGCATAGTGGCTATCATCAGGTCAGAGTAGTAGAACAAGATGCATGGAAGACTGCTTTCAAAACAAAGCAAGGGCTGTATGAATGGCTGGTTATTCCTTTTGGCTTAACTAATGCTCCTGCCACTTTCATGAGAGTTATGAATGATGTACTCAGACCTTTTATTGATGATTTTGTAATTGTATATTTAGATGACATTCTTGTTTTCAGTAAAACAAGGGAAGAACATTTGAAGCATGTAAAGCAAACTTTAGATGTTTTGAAAAGAGAAAATATCTATCTGAAGTTGTCAAATTGTGAATTCAGTAAAACATCTTTAAATTATTTGGGTCATATTGTACGAGGTGGTGAATTGAAGATAGATCTCTCTAAGGTTGAAGTCATTGTGAACTAACCTAAACCCAAATCTGCTACAGAAGTTAGGAGTTCCCTAGAAGCAACACAATATTGGAGAAAGTTTATTGCTAAATTTTCCTTTATTACAGCTCCCTTACAAGCTTTAACATGATTGAACAAGGTGTTTCATTGGGAAGGCAAACAGTAGAAAGCCTTCGACACCGTAAAATAAAAAATTAGTACAACACCAGTACTAACATTTCCAGATCTTCAACGACCATTTGAGATTGAAACAGATGCCAGTGACTATGCCATGGGAGCTGTGTTGATGCAACACGGTAAAACCATATGCTATCATTCTGAGACATTTAATTCTGCAGTAGTTAATTATCCCACATATGATAAAGAATTGTATGCATTAGTACACAGTGTGAAAAAGTGGAAACATTACCAAATGAGCAAAGAAACAATTATACATACAAATCATCAACCACTTCAATATTTGCACTCACAAACTAAATTGCAACAATCAAGACACTATAGGTGGATGGGTTTTCTATAGCAGTTTCATCTTTGCATCAGATATAAGAAGGGCATACACAATAAGGTTGCAGATATGTTATTTAGAACAATCATAAATGCATCTACTATACTTAAGCATAACTCAGTAATGCATGAAAGCTACATTGAACAATATGCTCAAGATGTAGATTTTAAAGATGTATATGCAACCTTAAGCCATGGCAAACAAGTAGAAGAATTGGATTATTATGTTAAGGACCAGCTCTTGTATCATTTGGAAAAGTTATACATTCCACAAACTATAAAATTTAACATAATCTGAGAAGCACATACTTCTCTTATATCAGGTCATCTTGGCGTAAGTAAAACAATTGCACAACTGCAAAGGTTCATGTTATTGGCCAAGAATGCATGAAACCGTTTGTAGATATATTAAAGGGTGTACCATGTGTGCTAGAAGCAAGCCTAGTAATAGAAAATTAGGCTTGTAGACCCCACTTCCAATTCCTGCTCATCCTTGGGAAAGTGTTTCCATGGACTTTGTTGGGGGATTGCCAAAATCTAGAAAAGGTCATGATTATTTATATGTTATTGTGGATAGGTTCAGCAAAATGTAATTTTAATACCTTGTAACAAGCAAATTACAGATGAACAAACAACAAAGTTATTCTTCAAGCATGTATGGGTTCATTTTGGGTTACCCACTTCCATTGTATCTGGTCGAGATTCCCGATTTGTTGGGAAGTTTTGGTCAAGTCTGTGGGAATTGATGGATACCAGATTGAAGAAGAGCACAACCTTTCATCCACAAATAGATGGCCAAATAGAGGTGGTCAACATGACAATGATCCAGTTGCTCAGAGGCTATTGCAGCAAGCATCCCAAGCTTTGGGATGAACATTTTTGTTATGTGCAACATGCTTACAACCATGCTAAGCACTCTTCTACTCAGAGATCTCCTTTTGAGACTTGTTTTGGTTTCACACCAAATTCTCCCTTGGATTTTGTCTTTGGTAAAGACATAGTAGTTGATGGACACAATGATGTGGACAAAGCGACCGAATTCATTCAACAAATCCAAGAAATTCACCAGGTAGTGCAGGAACAACTAGAAAGAAGCCAGGCCGAGTACAAGGCAAGGCATGACAAGCATTGAATTGAGCATAGCTTCCAAGTTCATGATCAAGTCTGGATGTACATCAGTAAAGACAAAATGCAAGGTGAAGGTAAGAATCAGAATCCAATAAGGTATGGGCCTTTCAAGATACTTGAGAAAATTGGTGAAAACACTTTTCGCCTTGATTTATTAGCTTATACGCAATCTATTCAATCATTAATGCAGAGAACTTGAGACTATATGAACCTTCATTGATTGAAGATCCCGAAGAGCAAATTCTTGCTTTCTATTGATGATTTGTTTCCTGAATATCTCAATGAGTTGTAGGAAGACACAGTTCTAGAGAGAAAGGTGAGAACTACGTGTAGAGGGAATGTTGAATACCTTAGAATTGGACATAGAGGTGCAAAACCAAGCAGTGCATGATGGATAGAGACTGGACAAGTGAGGAAGTTGTATCCTCACTTGATTGGTGCTTAAAAACCAACTTTTTGTGGTCCAAAAGCTTTTTTAGTTGGAAGGTTTGATCCAAAATGGATCCTAAAAACCTCTAAATCTTCATATACTTAAAAACTATCGCAAGGGAAAAATGTTTAAAAAATGTGAATTACACTATCAGGAGAGAAAGACATGAAGAAAACAAGAAAAATAGAGTTATTAGAGGCTTGAACAACGATGCATAGGAGCCGTCGGATCTGGCCGATCAATGGTCTAGATACAATCGGCATATCGCAATCGGAGATGGCAAGCGGAGGCTATCGGAGGCTACCATATGAAAGTTGTGATAGTGATCAGCGTGAGTCAACAAGGACTGTCAATCAAGTGTGTAGATTGATGGCCCAGGTTAACTCGAAATATCGCATCAACAAAATACAAGGAGCACTTTCCAAAGGCCCCGGTACTATGCGATGTGCGATTGCGACATATCGCATCGCAATATCACATCAAAGCAATACAAAGGAGCGGGGCCAATAAGACTTGCGATAGCTGGATCCGACGGGGTTATGGATGAAATTTAATAATATTTCAAGTCCGGTAAAAGGGTTTTTTCTATGTATTTCACATTTTCGTTAAATAAAGGAAAAACAAAGAAAATGAGAACAAAGCTATAAAACATACCTGAAAGGGTTTATATATGTAGTTTAACGTATTTGAGTTCTGTAATGAGTGGGATTTTAGGCGGGCCTTAGGCGGTAAGTGGTATTGGATGGGCTTTTCCTGATCCCATCCACTAGCCGACACGTGGCTTGAGAAAACCGCCTTTTCGGGCGGGTAATCTCTGTACGCATAAGCCGCTCGAAATTAATCTCAACCGTTGTATCAAGATCACTCAGATCAACAGTGGACATGTGATAGTGATATAAAGGTAGACCCGATGGAGTTATAATGTGGAATTGATAATATTTTAGGCTCGATAAACGACAGTTTGGTGGATTTTCCTGTTTTTTTGTGTATTTCTCTGTGTAAACAGAGAATTACTATTCTAGGGATTTCAAAGGCGCCGATGGTCCCTTCCATTGCAAAATAGGTGGCCACCATCCCTAAAACCGTTTAAGAAATGATTGCTTAAGGCTCAAAGGGGATTTGAGGAAATAGAGGCCTGGAGATAGAGAGCCCAAAAGAGGAAATGAACAGACAGCGCTGAATGGATTAAAAGCCACAGAATGACAGAGACAAAGGCACGCAGTGCTGAAACAGAGGGAAGACAAAGACAAAGAGCGAGAGAGAGAGTCTGTGTACTTAGAGAGGCTTGAGGGATTCAAGTAAAATCCTACTGTTTTGTATTTGTTGTGTTGAGACTCAAATTGAGCTCACTTTTGTAAAACTCTGCTCTTGAAGACATAATAGAGAGGTCACCACTGAAGGCTGGACCATGAGATGTAGCCTAGGAGTTTTGGGTGAACTCCTTGAATATTTGCTATGTTTTGTGTGTGAGTCTGTTATGTTTCTTTAACTGCTTCATTGTCTATATTACTCGCAATCTTTTCGATCTGTTGCACTAAGTAATATAGGAAAATCCTGTACATGATTCTGTAATACCTTAATATTAGTCTAAGATCTCATTTTCAGATCAATTAGGGTTTATGAGAAACCCTATATTGTTAGAAGAGTGATCCACTCCCTGTTGTCACCATATTTGCATGCCTCTAGTGGTGTGTTCCCATCAGAATCACATGGCATCATCATGGGAGTCATAGCAGCGCATTTTCCTCAGGTCCTTGGTGAATCCTTCACCTCAGCATGTGCGTTAAGGTCTGTGGGAATTAAATCTTTCCCTTGCATCCTTATATCTTTGGAATATGTAATTGAAGGTCCAACCCTGTTCTGAATCAGTCCTCACCCTCAGATGTGTATTAACAATATATTTCTAGGCGTTTATCCTTTGAGTAGGAATTACCTTGGGCCTCATATAACACCATGATCACATGTAATTAGTAAGCTCATTAAGGTGCTTGAATGTTGATATGATTTTCAAATGAAAGCATAATTTACTCAACCATACAATGTATGACACCTTAAATTAGGATACTTGGGATGCATGTTTCGTTAATGAGCTATTTCTATTTGTTTTCATTAAGTTCCATGCTTCCACGTGCAAATATATACATGTGTATGTTGTTTCCGTAAATTGATTGGTTTGTTTCACCTTCTCTGGAGGGATTAAGGGGAGGTGGCTCGGGCACATATCCAATGAGGCAACTGGATGCCAAAAACTAATGTTAAATTCTGACTTGAAGGGTTTCTAACATAAGTTGTGGGTTGGAAAGATAGTTCCATACAATCTCTAGGAATCGGTCAATCAGACCAAACATCAAAAAGTGGACATATGATTTTTTCAGATGAATGAAGTGACATTCTTATAGATTTCAATGGTGGATGCCTTGCATTGCACAATTATCCATTGGTATCATGGAGTAGGTGGACCCGAAAGCTAGTAGTAGACACAAGAGACCATGAATTTTTAAATATGGATTTACTTGAATTACCTGACAAAGCACACACTTTTGAATTAGTAGCAAAGTTATGTTATGGCATCAACTTTGAGATCACCTCATCAAATGTGGGTCATCTTCACTGTGCTACCCAATATCTTGAAATGATTGAGGACTACATAGCAGAAAGCTTGATGGCTCACACGGAAGCCTACCTTAATGAAGTTGTGGTCCAAAGCCTTGAACAAACTATAGAAGTTATACACAGTTGTGGGAATCTATCCCCTTTGTAGAGGAATGGAAAATTGTAAGAAAATACATTGATGCAATTGCTTCAAAGGCCTGTAGGGAAAAAATGGCATCCAGCTTGTCACATCTGGATTACAACAGCTTTGGCAGGCTGGAGAGCAAGGATTGTCAACAAAACTGTTCACAGGAAGATTGGTGGATGGAATATTTGTCGTTCTTGGCATCAAAATGTATCAGAAAGTAATATTGGCCATGAAATTCAGAGGCATAAGGCATGAGAGAATCATGACATCGCTCATGCATCATGCTGAACATGCCTTGATTGCCAAGAAATGGGATGCTTCTGCTCGAATAAAGCCCGCCTAGCCCTGCTGTTGCCTTGGAGCAGCACAGACAAAGAATTGTGGTGGAGACTATTGTGAGCCTCTTGCCCATAGAGAAAAGTGCCATACCCATCACCTTTCTCTTCACCCTGATTCATCCTACTATGATGCTTGACACCACCATTTCTTGTAGGCTGGACCTGGAGAAAAGAATTGGGCGTCAGCTCGAATGTGTCTACCTCAATGATCTACTTACTCCTTCCTTCTCTCACAACGGAGATACTTTGTTTGATGTGGATGCGGTGCATAGAATATCAGGGAATTTATTTTACAGTAAGATGAGAATCAAAACATGGTGGATTGAAACTTGGGTGGATAAGAGTTTGATGGCCTGGTTGATTCTCCTTCTCAGGCTACCATCATCAAAGTTGCCAAGATGTTGGATAACTACTTGGAAAAAAATAGCACCAGATGCAAATCTCAAGCTTTTGAAATTATTCCCATAGCATCTGTTCGATATTTCCTTGCATCATTATTCACACTCGGGACTACTACAGGGGTGTTGATAGAGATACTGGATTCTACCAGTGGTTCGCCAATTGTTGTAGTCGCTACAACACCACCAAAATTTTGGGCATATTCAAAATTTTGGGTACCCTACCACTTCCCCCAAGCTTCTAGGGTTTTGATAGGACCCCAACCAGTTTCTCTCCCTGTGACCTTGCATATCAAATCGCTTTGGTGTGCCCACTCATGTTTCATGCATTAGATTCATGCATCATGTTTTATCTCTGATATAGGCATTAGAATCACATTAGGGTTTCGAAGGTTAATGGCTTCATTGATGCATTAAGAGTCTCTTATGATTTTAAAACTCATCTTCACATGATATACATCACGATCAGTGGATGTCCTATATTTGAACAAGCTTGTGTTCAAGGTGGCTTCCCATAAGAGTGACAATATTAGGGTTTATGAGAAACCCTAGATTGTTAGAAGTGTGATCCACTACCTGTTGTCACCATATCTGCATGCATCTAGGGGTACGCTCCCATCGGCATCACATGGAATCATCATGGGAGTCATAGCAGCGCATTTTCCTTAGGTCCTTGGTGAATCCTTCACCTCAGCATGTGCGTTAGGGTCTGTGGGAATTATATCTTTCCCTTGCATCCTTATATCTTTGGAATATGTAATTGAAGGTCCAACCCTGTTCTGAATCAGTCCTCACCCTCAGATGTGTATTAACAATATATTTCTAGGCGTTTATCCTTTGAGTAGGAAATTGTTACCAGGAATAGTGTCCACTCAGATGTTGCTATTCTCACTAAGATGGGTGGCTATCTTAGAAACAAGCAAGTAAAGTCTACTTTCATTTTCTTTTATGAAAATAGACAAGAGGAGAACCAAGAAGACCAACCTTAGTCTTGCACTTGATTTCCTCTCCTTCTTGATAGAGCTTCGCCGCTTCTTCTTCGTCCGCCTAGCTTTAAAGAGAACCTGTGGAATCACAACAACATACTACTATCGAAGAAACAAAGATCTATATTCATAAATTACACAGGACCAGATGTGTATTAACCATATAAATGCATATATAAATACAAAAGAATATGGAAGAAAACTAGAATAGCTTTATTAAGATGAAAAGTAGCAAGAGGATTACAACCATATGTTCTCACCCAGCATCATCCTCCAGCTAGGAAGCCCTTCTTCACGTCAAGCAAAGCTTAGATCACCCAACACTATGAATGTACACCAGAAAACCAACAACACTTCTCTATAAGATGCAAAATCCCAGCCTCTGGATCTCTGTGATGAGGGATCCATACATAGATGATTACAAAGAGGTGAGTCATCTTCTAGGATCTTGATTAGTGTCTTCTCTCTGATAGTTTTTGCTTCCACTTGGAGAATGATGATCTCTTACTCATCCCTGGTCGAAAACAGAGAGGCAAGTGTCAGAGGGGAAGCTTTTG
>APFE031354133.1:78034-125539 GCA_000404065.3 Pinus taeda | reverse complement strand
GGTGGAACAGTTACCCCGGCAACCTGCTTAATGAATAGATTGGACCAAGTTCCTCCACTTTAACCGTCTCGAGTGGAGTGAACCCCCCAGAAAATCCAAGTGAGTCTAGCCGACGTCTGCTCCAGGTACAGTGGGATCTTCCCACCACCGTCACCTTGGGTGGAATCCTAAGATTATGGCCACTAAGGTTACCAACAACAACAAATATACCTGGGGGAACAGTCTACACTCTGACAGCACGCAAGGGCAGAGTAACAAGCTCAATCTCCTTACCGGCTCCTTGACAATGGTCAATCCAAGGTTTACCGATAAGTGATCCCCTGGCTCCTCAACAATAATCTGAGGTTTACCGTTTGTAATACGTGCGTGTCTGGCGTCGTTCCCAACGAGGGAGGATTGATCCGCTCACTGGTTCGGACACGAGCTCGTGCTTCTCCTTTAAGAGGATCTTTCCCAGAGTATAAATGTAACAGCTAGATTTATCCTATCACAAGATAAGCTACTTGTTTGGTTTTATAGTCTTGGAGAGTTAATTACTCACCTACTCCAAGACACTAGCCTGATCTATATTGGTGCTTCAGAGCCCTAGAAAAAATAAAAATTTCTAAAGTTAATTTTACTTTAAGCGTTGATTTTAATGGCTGTTCTTTAAGACAAAGGTGATGGAGATGAAACTTGATGGTGTATAGACTCGACTCCAATTCTCTAAAATATGCACCTAAGATGATTTACACTATTTTTCTTTTCAATGAATGTTCTAATTAAGAGAGTTGAGAGAATGCAATCTTTCGATAAAAACAACTTTCTTAATAGACAATCAAAGAAACAATTCTGTTTATCTTTCAAAGCGCACAAAACATGACCACTCTTTACTTCACGAAAAAATTCCTTTCTCTTTCAAAGACGTCAAATGCTACTCTAAACAAAACTTTGCAAAGGAGATCTTTGATATTTTCCTATTTAATAAAAGCATGTAAAACTAATCTAATCAAAGCAATTTCAAGATCTATGAAAATCTATGAAAACTCACTCAAAAGCAAATCAAAGGAAATTTACCTAACTTTCTCTAAAAAGTAAATCTAAGAAGCAAAAGCCTACTAAGATGATTCCGGGATGTTTTACTTGGCAACAATCAGTCCAAGGACTAGTTTATGCAGAATCACAAACTACGCAAAACAAAAAATCAAACTCTTTTTGTTCCTTTTGAAAATGAAATTCACAACTTTAAATGAACAAGCTATATTGAAATTTTGCAAAGAGGCAACACAAAGGTAGGTCACTCACGCGGGTAGACTTTACGACTGGTCCGACTCCTAAGAAGACTGACAAAACCAGAGATATCTAAGGCTTCGCAACTTCTAAACCCAAAGTCACTACAGGACCAACATAAAAATCAAAACCCTATGGCTAAAATCTCAATGAATTTCACTAAAACTTTCAACACTAATGGAAAAAGTGCAGGTGAAGATTTTTGACAGATAACCAGTGGATCTGGGCAGTAAAGACTAAGAAAAACAAAATCTAAAGGGAAGAAATGGATAAAATTGGAATTTTCTCAATTTTAACAGGGTACGCAGGCAGCCTGTTTAACCAGGTGCACCTACACTCTATGTACAAAGATACAGTGTGTACAAGTACGCACTGTGTCTAACGCAGAGGGTGTGTACTGCTGTAAAATGAAGAAAAACTAAGATCAAACTAGACTCTAAGCTAATCCACCCGAAAACACAGTCAAGCAATCAAAAAACAAAAGAAACAAGACTCTTTTCAGATCAAAGTAATACTCAAAAGAAAAATCAAGCACATCAATGGATTCCCCAGCGGAGTCGCCAATTTGTCATGCGGAAAGAGTTATTTTTGCTGACAAAACTAACCTCCCTAGGAGTCTAAGACTCTCTAGTGACAAACAAGACAATTAAGAGCAATCCCTCTCTAAATATACATTATTATATGAGAAACCAAGTGTTTTTCGATCCGACCTGAAATCCAACGCTCGTTGTAGCAGTCTAGCCTCGTCGATCCAGATGAGTTCCTCCTTCACTTCGAAACCTGCATACACTAACAATCAAACGATTACATAACACCTGAATATTCCATAAAACAAAGCATATTCAACATATAGACCAAGGAGTATATGAAACAATTCATTAACAACAAATCATTGAGAAGAATGGACTTATTTGCATTAAGGAAACAAAAAAGAAACCATTACAACCTGAGCCTTGGTGTTGTGCAAGTTCCTCCCAGGGTCTAGCAAGAGTTTTCCTCTACTTTGACAAGCTCACCCACTTCCAAATGAAACAAGAAGGGATGGTAATCTCTCCTCACAAGCTTACAATGGAAGTCCTAATTCCAGCAGCATCTACCCTTTGGAATGTTCAGCTTTCAACCTCCCCTCCTCTGGCCCAAGGCCTGTATTTATAGTGTTCTAGAGGAAGTTATTCAGTTCCAACATCAATGGGATACTCCCTCTTTTGGATGGGGTAGCTCCTCTCTTGATGGGATAAGTTCCTCTATCTTAGGGATGCATGAACCATCTGGAGGCGCTCAATACACGTCAAACACTCTTCTAGAAGGCTCTAGAAGTGACCACAAGTAACTTTTTTAAGATGAAACTCGTGCCTTTTGACCTTTACAGGGGTACGCACCCATCCCTTGACTTACAGAGCATACAAGTATGCAGGTAAAATGAGCTTGGGATGCGTACACGCAGGCAAGGTAGAGAGAACCTGCGTACCCAGAGATAAACATGTTTTTTAGCGACTTTCTCTCTTTTTTGAAGTTTGACATGAAGAGAAGAGTTATAAGGCTTGACAAGGAGGATAATATGACTATTGATTGAGCCATATTAACTGCAGATAGTCATGGTGACAAATTTCAGTGTAACAACACTTCTCATGGAAGCCTTAGTTAACAAGTTCATAAATCTCATGGAAGTTGGTGGTTCTAACTTAGCATTTGAATTGCATGTGACATTAAGAGATAGTCAAGTCCTATAAAAAATTGGAAAAATATAATAAGAAAAAAAAACTAAGTTCTAGTGCTATCGCTCTTTCACAACGATTTTTTTTAAATGGAAGTGAAAGTGGACATCAAGTCATATCAAGGTGATATCAATGTTTTTAAATTGGATATTTGGTTGCAATAGTTAGAATTTTATTTTAGTATCCATAGTATAGAAGAGTAGAAAATTTCATTTTCCTATATGAAATGAGAGTTCCATGCACTAACCTAGTGGGAAAGCCACAAAATGATAGTTATACTATAGGGTGATCTATTGATAACTAAGTGGGAAGCATTCAAAATTGTCAAGTGTTCATTCTACCCTATTAGGTATGTAGAGGATGAGTGGATCCATTGACATCACTTCAAGTAGAGGCAAGGGTAGAGTTTGCATGAGTACAACACTAAGTTTAGGTATATGGAAATCATGTTGGGTATCTCTTGCAAGAACCGAGATGTATTCCTTAAGTATATGGAGGGTCTACATAGTCATTTGCAAAACCTAATGATTCTCCTCAAACCAAGGAATATTGACGAGATTTGTGTGCAAGCACAATATTGAACATAGGCCATAAGAAACGAAAAAAAAGCAACTTTAAATAGAAATATCACCAAGATGCCTCCAAAGAGGGGAAGAAGACGTGGAAAGGAAAAGGAAAAAAAACTACAAATACTACACATTAGTGCAATGATCCAAACAATCATTGCAACAATTGTAATATTGATGGTTACATTGAAGATAAGTGTTGGAAGCTACATATATGGTTGAATCCAAATAATATAGGTTTTCTAAGAAGAATAGCATAGTAGCTACGGATTCATTCAACCTAATAGAGTGTAGCATGGATGTAGATGAGAATAATGTCTACACCTCGATGCAAAAGGAGTTGAATATGAGTATCCTTCATATCAAGGAAGACAATGAGATGACTAAATTATTCCAGATTAATACTCAAGTAAAAAATACCATGGTGGATGCTCTATTTGATTTTTATTCATAGGAAAAACTCATAGAAAACAATCTAGTCAACAAGCTTCTGTTAGAAGTTCATGATTATCTGAACCACTATCCATTGGAATGGGTGAATAGAGATGTAGAGCTCAAAATCACTAAATAGTGAAATTTCAAGTTTACTACAAGTGGCAACATATTTTATTGATGAAATGGATTTAGATATATGACTACTTGATGTGTGTGGTATAGTGTTTGGAAGCCCTTACATGTACACAGGGGATTGATCTTCATGATCATTGAAAACTAGCACTTATTTATCAAGGATGGGGAAGTATTTCATCATCAACATGGAAAAAGGTAAGTAGAAGGTCTCTCTAGTAAGTTCCAACCAAGCCAAAAAGTCAGTCACTTTTAGTGGAAAATTTGTATTGTTTTTCTTGAGGGATAATCAACCAAGGGATGAATTAGTAAAAGGCATCCATAGAGAGATGTGCCGAAGAGTAGAAAAAATATTTAGAGGATTTGTTGTATGCGTATAGAGGAGTGCTCAAAGAGCCTAAATATTTACCAACTAAGAGGGAAGTGGGGCAAAAGATACAATTGTTTCCTAGCTCCCCATTACCAAATATTGGGTTGTATAGATAGTTTATTATGGAAGGAGATAAAGTGAATAAACATTTGCAATAACTACTATAGTAGAGAGTAATTGGACAAAACACATCATCATATGGGTCACATAGCATCATAGTTCCCAAGAAGGATGGGACTCGGTGAATGTGTAACAAATTTATTTTGGAAGGAGATAAAGTGAAGAAACAATTGCAATAGATGCTAAAGTAAGGAGTAATTCAACCAAGAACATCATATTGTGGGTCACTATCATCATCATACCCAGAAAGGATGGGACATAGTGAATGTTTATCAAGTATGGAGATTTGAACAATATTACACTCACAAGTCAATACTATTTTCCTAGGATCAATGATTTTCTAGATCAACTACAACATCGATGCCAAGAACTTCACCAAGTTGGATATCAAATTACGATACCACTAGGTGTGTGCTCAAGAAGAAGACACTTATCATACAACCTTTAGGACAAGGCAAGGTTTGTATGAATGTTTGGTCGTGCCTTTTATTTTTTGTAATTCACTAGACACATTTATGCGATTGACGAATGGTGTTTTTCACCCATATTTAGATTTAATTTTAATAATGTATTTGGATGACATATTGGTTTGTAACTCTACTTAGGAATATCACATTTCACATCTCATATAGGTTTTAGCAACTTTATAAAAAGAATCATCTATTCATTAACCTTAAAAAAATGTGTGTTTGGTTAACAATTATTGGTGTATTTGGGGTATGTGATTAGTAGAGTGAACACAAGATATATCCCATGAAAATGAAGACCATCATCAAGTGGCAAGTTCCTACTAATTCCATTCAAGTCAGGAGTTTTTTTAGGGTAGTGCAGTACATATGCAATTTCATCACATTGTTTTCAATGGTAATTACAGAACTCCATGTCATGATAGCCAATTGTAAGAGTTTCTAGTGGGGAAAGAATTAGTAGAAAGATTTTAATGAGGTGAAATGGAATATTATTCGAGCATCATTCCTTACATTTATTAACTTGTATAAGCATTTTGAATTGGAGATATATGCAACTGGATATGTCACTAGGAGTGATCATGATTTAAGGAGGTAAAATAGTCTACTATAATTCTAAAATGTTTGATAGGGAAGTCTTGAAATACCCTACATATAATAACGAACTCTATGCATTAATTTAAGATATTAAGAAATGAAATCACTATTTAATGGGAAAGGAAATTATTATCCACACCGATCACCATCAATTATAGTATTTATAGGCCTAAAGTATGCTTAAGTAAACTAGACACTATAAATGGATTGGATTTTTGCAACAATTTCATCTAGCCATGAAATATAAGATGTAGAACTTTTTCTACAAATCAGCTAGCTCTGATACTATGTAGAAATTTTGAATAATATGACGCTTATTCACAGAGATTATCCTGATTATACACTATTTGCAGAATCATGCATAATACATAACCTCCTCTACGTTGATCATCAATTTTGCGGAATTAAGAAACAATCACATGCGCACATTGAAACATCAATCACACATATCAACATAGTATGTACCGGGGAAAGCATACAGCTGAAAACCCCCAACTATCTATATATTATAATGATAGAGAACATCTAACAATACATAGTACAATACTCCTCACAAGTACTCAATACTATCTCCACCTGTTACACACAAACTAGCTCAGATCTAAACAGGTTCCCTGGTTCAAATCTCCTCCACTGTTTGCCTACCTCCACTGCACAATCCCTGTTGAGAATAAAACCAAATGTGTGATACAAATTCGAATTCCCTTGGTTTGTACTACGCAATCCTCATTGGCAATCTCAATCCATTGATTTTGCAAATCCCATGCACAGCTATAGTCACAACTGATAGCAGTCTCACCCTTTCACCCACCTCTAACACTTGTCTTCACTGAACTGTCCATGCACTGAGTTAACTGATGTATTCTTTAGTTGATTTATGAGTTAATAATTAGTGAATAAATTAATAATTAATTCACACCACTCATCAATAGTGTATTTGCCAGTTAGAATAAATACAACTAGTTCAACTAAGTCAAACTGAACACAACTCCATCAACTCCTTAATCAACTCCACCAAACTCAATCACTTGGGTTCTAATTGAAGTACATCATGCAATAGCTCAACTAACCGATAGGAAAAGCATATTTCCTTCTGGTAGTTTCATGTGCCACATCTGTAGCTCGAACTGAAGTGTTGCAAGAGGATAAGATAATGTTTATAGTCCAAATATTATTAAGAGCTAATAACATTCGACTATTCTATTTTTAGATTCACAGTCTAAAAATAGACTCCACCCATATGTATAAAAATAGAGGTCCATCTATTTTTACCAACATGACCAATCATCCATAGATAGCATCCTGCAACTCATAGACCATGATCCATATGTCTAAAAATAGACATAGTCTAAAAATAGACTTTGCGCCAAAAATAGCCTGCGGGCCCACATAGTGAAGGCGACTTCTTTTCACTAAGCTCCATCATCTTGTTGCATTTTCAACACTCCCTCTCAACAAGATATGGATTATCTGCAACCCCTATCCTGCCTCTGTGGTATTCAAATTTTCTCCTAGTGAGCGCCTTCGTCAAGATATCAACATCCTGATCCTTCGTCGGAATATATGAAAGTAACATGATTCTCTGCTGCACACAATCTCTGATATGATGGTACTTGATGTCGATGTGCTTGTATCTATCATGAAATACTAGATTAGCCGACAGTTTAATGCAACTCTGGTTATCACAATAAATCACAGTATGCTCCAAGTGTGACCCAAACAACCCGACCAGGATCTTCCTCATCCATATAGCCTCGCATGCAGCCAAACTTGATGCCATATACTCGGCCTCTACTGAAATGAGTGCCACGGATCTCTGCTTCCTGCTGTACCAAGAAAATGCTGTCAACCTGATACTGAAGATCCCTCCAGATGTGCTCTTTCTGTCCGTTGGGCTCCCTGCCCAATCTGCATCCGTGAAGCCACATAGCTTCACCTCATCCTCCTGTCTATACTACAATCCATATCCCGATGTGCCTCTGAGATAATGCAATACATGTTTTCCTACCTTCCAGAAGATCTCGGTTGGCTTAACCATAGCTTGTGAAAGTTGGTTAACAGCATAGCATATATCGGGTCGTGTATTGACCAGATACATAAGCGACTCCACCAACTGTCGATAAATAGTGGCATCCACTACCTTCGCTTAAGTAACATCCTCCTTCCTCCAACATCCAGGAAGAGGAGTATCAACAGGCTTGCAGCCATGCATGTTGAACTTCTCCAGTATCTCCTGGGCATACTTACCCTAA
Source organism: Pinus taeda (assembly GCA_000404065.3). Taxonomy (NCBI): domain Eukaryota; kingdom Viridiplantae; phylum Streptophyta; class Pinopsida; order Pinales; family Pinaceae; genus Pinus; species Pinus taeda. The sequence goes on along the minus strand of APFE031354133.1, from coordinate 117,616 downwards.
GAAACAAATAGTCCATCACTGCGCTGCTTCACTTTGTAGATCCATCTCGAACACACCACTGATTTCCCCTCCGGCCTTGGGACAATCTCCCATGCACTCTTTCTGACAATTGAATCATACTCTTCCACCATGGCATCTACCCATGCGAGATCCTCCACAACTTCCTTGAAAGGGGATGGCTCAGTCACGACACATTTGCTCACAAGAGCCATGTATCCAGTGTACCGATCAGGTGACTGTCTCTGTCTGCGCTGTGCTGTAGGTGGTCCTACAACCTTCTCTGCATCTTGAGCCAGTCGCTTGGCTTCTGTAGTGCGCTTTCGCTCTTTGATGGTTAGCGCTGCATGAGTGGTCTCTTCCACTCCATGAACTTCATCTTGTGGCTGATCCACATCCTGAAGCTCATCCTTAGGAACTAATAGAACCTCATCTGCATGCAAGTGTGGCTCCCTCTCAAGTGAACACTTCATGGATTTCTCCTCTTGCGACTGTCTAGCAAATACACACGATAGTTGTGGGGTGTATCAGTGTACCCCAAAAATATCCCAACCTCTGCGGTTGGCTCCAACTTCTTCTTGGCATCCTTTGTCACATGCATGTAAACAAGAGAACCAAAAATCCTCAAATGGGAAATATGAGGCCTCTTACCAGAATAAGCCTCCTCGGGTGTACTCATGCCAAGTATCTTGCGAGGACAATGGTTTTGCACATATACTGCAGTATTGCATGCCTTCACTGACAAGTGAAGGGGTAGGTCCTGATCATGCAACATCACTCGTGCAACACCCACGATCGTTCTGTTCTTCTGCTCAGCAACCTCATTCTGCTGTGGGTTATGGGGAGCTATGAGCTCTCTTCGAATCCCTTTTGCGCTGCAGACGTCCTTGAACTCGCCAGAGATGAATTCCCCACCATTGTCGCTCCTAAGAGCCTTCACCTTCTTCCCTGATTCCTTCTCGACCAGTGCTTTGAACTCACAGAACTTTGAGTATGTCTCACTCTTCTTCTGCATCAAGAAGATCCAACACTTTCAAGAGACATCATCAACAAAGATCACATAGTACTTGTGCTTTGCTGTCGAAGCTATTGAGAAAGGTCCACACATGTTTGTGTGAATTCTCTCAAGGATCATCTTGGTGCGACTATCCTTCTTGTGAGAGGTGGCTTTCACAAATTTTCCAAAAGTACACCCCTTACACTGATCTGACTGTGCAAGAGTGCCTTTAGGAATCCCAGTAGAAATCTGTTGCAGTATCTTCAAAGCTCCATGGTGAAGGTGGCCCAAGCTCTGGTGCCACAGCTCGCCATTATCCTGGCTCACCACTCCTTTTGCTTACATGCCATTGCTACGTAGCCATTTACATGCAATTGATAAAGGTTCTTGACTCGAACCCCTATCTTTCGGGTTTCTCCAGTTGTCTTACTGCACAAAAAATCCTTTCCCTCGCTGAAGACAACATCATATCCCTTGTCTTCAAACATCGCCACAGAGATAAGATTCTTCTTCAATCCTGGAACATGCATCACTTCCTTCAATACGAAGGGTTTACCAGACTCCCTTTCAAAGGAAATGGTACCGATACCGGTTGCACTATATCTACCATCATCGCCCATCTCGATGTGCACTCCAAGATCTTTCTCATCTAGATCAGAAAACAAATCTTGATCTCCTGTCATGTAAAAAGGCCATCACTGTCCAAGAACCATACCGATCCCATCACACTTGATAGCAAGCATGCCATCAACGAAAAATCTAGCTCAAACTGCGAGGCTAAGGCCTCTCCCACTGCAGATCCAACAGCTTGCTTATTTTTCTTCTTCTGCGGACAATTTACGGCATAATGTTCATGCTGGTGACAGTGAAAGCACTTCACCTTGGACATGTCCTGCTTCTTTCCTTTTGCACAGAAATGAGAAGCTTTCTCGTTTTTCCCCTTCTTTGCTTTGGCAGCCAAAGTGCAATTTTCTTCATCAGATGCCTTTAATGAAGATCTGTCCCTGGTATTCCGCCTGATCTCCTCTTGAACAAGATCTGACCAAAGTCTCTCCCATCTTGGCAATTTCTCCCGACCATTGACAAAGTCCTAATAGGAATGCCAACTCTTCGGAAGAGCAAGGAGAGCCAAGCTCACCAATTCCTCATCATCGACAGTCACCCCCACACTTACCAGCTCATCCGGGCATTGGGTGAACTTCGTGAGATACTTGGGCATATTGTCTCCATTCTCACACTTAATATTTCTGAGTTTATCCTTGAGCACCAACTTCCTCTGGTCGCTCTTGCTTTGGAATAAATCTGTCAACGCTTTCCACATCAAGTATGGAGAAGCCTTTCCATGTAGGCTAGATACAATGTGATCCTTCACGCCCTCCAATAGAATCCTTCGACACTTTGCTATCTTCTTTTGCCAAGCCTCAGCTTCAGCAGTATCAGTAGGCTTTGGGACTTCAGCATCTACGAAATCCTTCAACCCATTGTCATCTAACACCGCTTCCATCCTGTCTTTCCATGCAATATAATTCGAGCTTCCTTCAAGGGCATACTCTAATCACAATCCGTTGAAAGACATTTCAACTTCGACACCATGAAAACACTGCTGCAAATTCGAATTCCACTAGGTCAAAACTCTACAGCTTCTGATCTAAAATTCGTGAGAACAAAGTATTTCTCGTACAGAGATTGACTGTATGGGCATTTACCGGATATCTCACCTTCCAAAAGAAGGATGAAGCTAGCGGCTACTTGGCCCGACTACAAACTCTGCCTGAAGAAATAAAATGTAATCACTTTCTAAATAATAGATCTGATGATCAACTTCACTCTGATACCATGTAGAAATTTTTCTACAAATCAGCTAGCTCTGATACCATGTAGAAATTTTGAATAATATGACACTTATTCACAGAGATTATCCTGATTATACACTATTTGCAGAATCATGCATAATACATAACCTCCTCTACGTTGATCATCAATTTTGCAGAATTAAGAAACAATTGCATACGCACATTGAAACATCAATCACACATATCAACACAGTATGTACCGGGGAAAGCATACAGCTGAAAACCCCCAACTATCTGTATATTATAATGATAGAGAACATGTAACAATACATTGTACAATACTCCTCACAAGTACTCAATACTATCTCCACCTGTTACACACAAACTAGCTCAGATCTGAACAGGTTCCTGGTTCAAATCTCCTCCACTGTTTGCCTGCCTCCACTGCACAATCCCTGCTGAGAATAGAACTGAATGTGTGATCCAAATTCTAATTCCCTTGGTTTGTACTGCACAATCCTCATTGTCATTCTCAATCCATTGATTGTGAAAATCTCATGCACAGCTATAGTCACAACTAATAGCAGTCTCACCCTTTCACCCACCTCTAACACTTGTCTCCACTGAACTGTCCATGCATTGAGTTAACTGATGTATTCTTTAGTTGATTTAAGAGATAATAATTAGTGAATAAATTAATAATTAATTCACACCACTCATCACTAGTGTATTTGTCAGTTAGACTAAATACAACTAGCTCAACTAAGTCAAACTGAACACAACTCCATCAACTCCTCAATTAACTCCACCAATCTCAATCACTTGAGTTCTAACTGAAGTCCATAATGCAATAACTCATATAACTGATAGGAAAAGTGTATTTCCTTCTGGTAGTTGCATGTGCCACATCTGTAGCTCGAACTGAAGTGCTGCAAGAGGATAAGATAATGTTTATAGTCCAAATATTATTAAGAGCTAATAATATTCGACTGTTCTATTTTTAGACTGGTAGTCTAAAAATAGACTCCGCCCATATGTCTAAAAATAGAGGTCCATCTATTTTTACCAACATTACCAATCATCCATAAATAGCATCCTCCAACTCATACCATGATCCATATGTCTAAAAATAGACATAGTCTAAAAATAGACTTTGCGCCAAAAATAGTCTATGGGCCCACTTAGTGAAGGCGACTTCTTTTCACTAAGCTCCATCATCTTGTTGCATTTTCAAGGGAATTAATAATAGGTTGAAAAATGTGCTTTCAAGTCCACCCAATTGGATGGAAGGATAGTTTGGTGTGGAGAAGAAAACATAAGTGCTTTAGAAATATTTTTAACTAGCTAAATATTCAACAAGATGTACACTGATATATCAGATTTTTAATTTCTTATGTCAATGCTCAACTAGCCATAAATAAGTAGAGGTTGCACACTCTTATACCTACCTAATAGAACCCTAAGAGTCAGCCTCCATGGGTTACATGTTAGATTTTCCCTCCACCAACCACACTAATGATTATGTGTTTGTGGTTTTCATCCAATTGCCTAAGATGGCTATTTTTCCACCATGTAAGAAGAGTATCATAGTTAAATCCATTGTTAAACTCTTCTTTGTGCATGTTTAGGTTCATTTTGGGCTACCTTGGACCATTATTTTAAATAGGCATATTAGGATCCTTAGTACCTTCTATTCTAGCCTATACTATTTGATAGATACCAAGTTGACTAGATCGAACATTTTTCATCCCCAAATAGATGGACAAATAAAAGTGGTCAACAAGATGATTGCACATATCTTGCACATGTACAACTCCATGTATCTACGTGCATGGGAAAAAATCCTTCCATATGTTCAACATATTCTATCAATAAAAAACCTTTCCAAATGTGCTCGGAGTTATAACCATTAATCCCCAATCAATATAGCTATGCCTCTTTCATCTTTACTAGTAGAGTCCTCCCATGCTTAGGTTGAGGAATATAGAGAAGAAAAATTTGTTTAATGGATCCAACATCTCCAACAATAAGTTCATGATATCCTGTAGAAATTAAATTCCAGGTACAAGAACTGACATGACCAACATAGGGTTCCACATAAGTTTCAAGTTGGTGATAAGGTGTGGTTGCATTTATAGAAAGTGTGCCTCACAAGGCCCCATACAGAGATCATACCACTTTGATATGGGACTTACATGAGCACAAATTTTATGAGTGAAAATTAATTTGAATTAAGGATTCCCGCTTTCCTTGGCTTTCACCTGATATTCAATGTGGAGTTGCTTTGACATTGTTTTCGCCTTTGTCAGACAAATTGGAGGAAAACAATCAATCAACCCTCCTATAATTGAATCCTGACTACATTGAACATTCTTTAGTGGATTAGATCATGGGCACCAAGATAAAGGATACCACCAGCAACACAAACAACTCTATTGGATTGTCAAAGTAGGGTAACTTCTTCAATAGGCCAAGAGGCTCACCAACAAGAAAATTCAACATAAGTTTCTCCATTTGATGAGTGAACATGACACATACCACTGCTTCCTAATGGGTGAGTACTAATCTAGGTGAATATCTGTGGCCACCCCCCTTCCATTGACTCAATTGTTATCTATCTTCTTTGTTGTTTATCTATGGATTTGTAGGTCTCAAACTTCTAAGGTTGTTTTGAGGCCCCTAATGATGTTTTTTGGAAATTTAGGGGGGCCAAGTTATATCACCCTAGTCAGAAATTTTAGTCCTTAGATAGTTCTTTCCAACAAGCTATTGTGCACCCCAATTGGATATTGTATTAAAATTTGTGCCCTTGAGAGGTTGATGTATTTTGGAATTTAATCTTCTAGGGTTAGGGTTTTGAACCTCTGGGTTCATTTCCTTATGTTAAAATTTTAGTTTCTGGGCCTCTTGTAAGTATATTTTGAAAATGCATGTAGTTTCCATCTCTCTCTTTAGAGATAGTTACCACAATTCTAGCTAGTTTTCAGTCTACAATATTCTATTATTTCATTTATTAATAGAAGTTGGATTTTCACCATATTACTATGATTTCTATTATATTTCTCCACATGTGTGTTTCATTTTATTTCTCTCTTTTCATTTCATTCCTTGCACAATTAGGATCATCTCTTCTCCTCTAAACTTCCCATTGCCCCCTCTATCCACCCCACAAAAAAAAGGAAGAAAAATGTCAAATTACAATTGTTTTCATTATTGTTAATTATGTTATATTTAAGGATTGAACTATGCCCTTAGTAGTTAGTTAGAATCAAATACTATACATTCACATTACAATATTTGATGGTTCAATTTAAGTTTATGTTTATATGCCTATATTGGTTTGAGGAAGGTTGGTTGTTGTGAGAATGTTCTAGAGAATGAGTTGGAATTTTAAGAAGTGCTTCGAGTTTCATACAAAGAGTGAAATAGGAAGAATAACATGATCATGGTTTCCCCCTTTCCTTACATTCTTGTTAGTTACTCTTATAACTAATTGACTTTGGATTTAATATTGCAATCTTTATTTTGTTCTATCAAAAATTAGATCCAAGTTACCATGCAATTTTCCTCTAATAGAATTGGTATTCCAATAAGGAAAACTTAATGAGTTTTTCCTCTTAGATTCCCTCCCATTTATGGTATAGATTGTTTATATTTGGTGTTTATTTGTTTCATGTTATTTCCCTTTACTTATTTATGTAGAAACATAATTTGTCGTTGCATGCCTTTTGATTGATTCTTTTACCTTTTTATATTTGCATGTGACTATTTTAAGATATAGTGATAGATGCCTACTTGTTTTCTTCATAGGCTCACCCAAACCCAACTTCCTTTAAAAGAAACCTTATGCATGTCTTGTAAGTAGCAAAATCAACCCATGCTTTGAAGTCTTAGTAATAGGGGTGTGACATTGTTTACACATTTAGTTGTTTTGGCATTTTTATTTTGTATGCTTAGAAATACCTTTCATTCATTCATCTATAAACATATAGGTTACAAATATATGGTTCATTCGGTGGCCTCAAGTTTCCCAGTGGGAAACCAGGTCTGTTGGTCATCGAATCATATTATAAGCCATCCAAAACATAATTAGTTTAAGTCTTTTTTAGCCAAGCCTTATAAGGATGATAGTCTGGAAACCAACTAATAAAAATCAGACTAAAATCATAAATGCTACCCGACATAAACAACAAAAAGGCCAAAATTAACAGTCATAGCTTTGACCCATTACTCATCCAACGATTCGACTAGAGCAGGACCTTTAGCACTTGATCCTGGTAATTCAGTTTGCGTCAGGCATGTGATATGCCACTCAATGCGACTCTAATTCTGCAACTGACATTGGATAAGCTGGAGCTAATTTTTAATTTCTTGGAAACTCAGCTCGGCCTCACTATGCATGATGTGCTGATGGTCACAACTATTACTTTGGCCACGATGTACTTCATTAACTAGTAAAGATGAATCAAATGTCTAAACAGGGTGAGACAGTCGTGGGTGTACCCATAGTCCATGATTAGTCCCCCCCAGTCTTCGGATGGTAGTTCAAGCTTAGCTTGTGAATTCAACTCTGCCTCCCAGTCCACAATAAATTATTTCACCTATGCCGGGATCCCTTTGCAGTAGGCCTTGACCGTGGCTTGAATATTCTCAGAATTTGTTTTTCAACCAATTTGTCCCGCAGTCCCTTCTCACACAGTCGCTTTCCGCACAGTCTCCTACCACCCAGTCCCCTGTTGTGCAGTGCCCCTCTGCATCATCCCCTGCCACTCAGTACCCTGCCGTTCAGTCCCCTTCCGCACAGTCACCTGTTGCACATTCTCCCACCGCTTGTTCCTATGCCACTCAGTCCAACTGAAAGATGGATCTACATCTTTTCCTTTATCTTCCTGGTGCCTTTTGCCTCTTCTGCCTCGACCTGAGGCTCCATTGTGAGGCTGAGACTTCACCATGTCTGTCAAGGCCAGGCCCCCTTTGTTGACCCTTCTCCCACTTTCCCGTGCTCGTGACCTAGGCCACTGTACATAGCCCAGTAAATACAGCGTAGGTAGACCTGGAATATAATTTGTATAGAGAATCACTCGAAAACAATCATTAACTTAATGAATGGTCGAAAAAACAAATGCAATGTTGGACAACATTGTGTCCCTTCAAAATTCCACCACATAAGACAACAAGCATATATAATTAATAACCCTCCGAAGTTGGGAGGTATCACCAGAATAAGAATGGTGTCCCCCATACCCCCTTGAGCCATGAATCCGTAGACTTGGCCGTGTTCATTTTCCAATACCCGTGCTTTCCATAGGGCTTGCCTCGATAATTCAAGCTTAAATCGAGAAACCCAATTATCAACATATAGAGAAAACTTCATGATAAAAAAACGGAAACCAGTAAACATGCCCATACATGATCCAGGTGGATATTGGTGGCCACCCGCCAAGTCCACTTGGACCCCCACCATTGTTTCTTTCAGCTTTTCATTTTCCTTAATTGTAGCATAGTTTACTATTTTTAGTAGTTTTTCGGGTCCTGAACTTTCAGAGCTGTTTTGAAGCCCTAAATGATGTTTTTTTGGGAAACTTGGGAGCAACATTCATCCATGGACCAATGTTGCTCTTCCCAAAGTTGTAGTTCTTGGATAGATCTTTCTAACGAGATATTGTGTGCGTCAAACGGAGATTCTATGCCAAATTTACGACCCCGGGAAGTTGATGTACCAATTTACCTAAATAGGGCCCACAATTTGACATTTCATCTTCTAAGGTTAGGTTTTTGGATGTTTAGGGTTTTCCATTGTTTCTCAACAATAAATAGGCCTTCGGTCCTCATTGTAACACAACTCAGATGCATGTAGCCACCACATCTCTTCTCAGAGATAAGCTACCATCGCCCTAGCTAATTTATTTCCATTTCTGTTTGTAAGCATATCTTAGTATTTTACATTAATGAAATGAAGTATTATTTCCATTGCATCTTTGTGTTTATGGTTATATCTGTGGTATCCGAGCGATCTTCTTTTTCTCTATTTTTCTTTGCATGTCCCTAATGAGGTTGGGATATATGGAGTTAGGGCTTGAATTGGTCTAACCTTTGCAAGACCAGCCTCGCAAATCCCACCAGCCTCCCATGGTGGATGAAAAGAAAGACGAGGGGGTAGGGGATCATATCAAAATATTTCTCGAAGAAGCCCTCGAGTGACAGAGGAACACGATGATGGACAACTTTGCCCAGATCCTTCAGTGGCTACCTAGGGGTGACGCATCGGCTTCCAACAACTAATTTGGAAATGCCACACTGTTTAAGATACAAGTTAATTTTGAAATCCCCATATTCGAGGGTCAGATAAATGCAGATGCTGTCGATAAATTGTTAAATTTGCTAGAGGGTTAGTTTTCTGTTCATGATTTTTCTAGTCGGGAAAAGATTATTTTCGCTCTTCTCAAAGCAGGACCCCCACATCAAGGATTGGTGGGAAACTTGTTAACACTCAGGTTGTTCCCTGCTTCCTAAAGGGAATACGGCCGAGGTAACCACTGACCAATCTTTTAGCTACAGGTCCTAGCCTACTTGCAACCAGAGAGGGCTCTCTCTTTACAATTTAGCTTTGTTGATGAATGCTTTTAGGCTAGTTATGGTGTGCTGTTTTGTTTGAGTTTGGTGGGTTGGTGAATCCAGACAGAGCTGAAATATAGATCATGGAACCGTTTGGTCCATTGGGCAATGGAGTTGAGGTATTGTGCTGCTGAAGTATGTTTATGAAGGCACAGTGTTGCTGCAGAGCCAGATAGGCATATGTAAAGCAAATTACCAAATTTTTTGATGAAGTTATGGAATTAGTGAGTGAAAGGCAGTTAAGAATCTTTCGCTATGCTAATAAAGGAAAAAATGAAAGTATTGCTTAAGAGCAGTTAAGAATTCTTAAACAATATTCACCATGATAGAATTAGTTTAGACATGAGAAATCAAGAATTCATATCCATGGCTAATCCAGAAGAAAACATATTTAGAAATAGAGATTGAGCATAGGGTGTTCAAAGAAAATCCTAGGCTATTCTTTTTCTCTATTTACTATGATTATGAAAACATAAGAATTATGGAATACACAGAAAACACATACACAGTTCAGAGAAACTTATTGCTCCAGCAAATGACACAGGAATTCTGCAACATAACAGAGCTATTCATTTCCATCTTCAGAGAGCATAGGAACCAGAAATCTCCACCAGCAATTTGTATTATCAAAATGTCTCAAATATACAATAGAGCTCTTCAGAAAGAATTTCACTACAACCGACCCTCGGTATGTTATTTGAGGGGATATATATACAAAATAAGATACAAAATATCTCAATGGTGAGTTATTGTGAAATAAATTGCACCACCAACTCTCTTACAAAAAGTAAATGAAAAACATAACTACATCATTTAATGCTGAGATGGCAGCTATCTTTCTGTCAGACAGCTTTTGACTCTATGGCTCAGGAAAGTGGGATGTAGCTGTGCCTTTAACTCTAGGTTAATTGAGCCTACTGTCTGGGTGCATTGGTGAGTCACTTGTATGGATGCTCCCTGTGATACCTGTGTGCTGATCTGTCTGCTGACCTGTACTGTGACTGAGACTTGATTTTTTCAAAAAAGGAATAACATAGTGGCATTATCTGGGCAGAATTTCCAGCATTGCCTGCCACCAATCAACTGGAGGTAGCTGATGCCTCCTTATTTTCACCAGTGTTTCATATGCCTCTGTATATCTGTAGAAGTTTGGAGGCACCTCAAACAGATGATTTATCTCATGTTCAATAAAAAATAGATTTTCTAACTTGTCATACAGAGACTGCCCCGAGGGAGGCCTTACTTCTTCTGTGGAGCTGCTGGATTCTGTTATTTGATTTTCAACATAATTGTTGATCCTTGTCATATACTGATTGTATGACAACAGTTGTCCTGTGCCAGTCACTAGGCTTGGTAGTCCTTTATCCTGTAATATTGTCATTTTTGCCGTGAATTCATCAATCTCTACTTTCATTTCCTGACATTTTCTCTCCAGAGTTTGAGTGAAGTTCCTCAAGGTCAGCACTTTTTAGCTGTCAGGATGGTATATATTCTACTGCTTATCTCCAAAGCTGCCAACTCCTCCCTAGTGCGGTTATTGAGGAAATGTATCATTTTAGTGGCCAGCTCAGGCATGATTCCCAGTGCTGTTCTGGATCTTTGGATCTCCACATGAGCCATGCCTATCAGCTCAACCTACTCATAGATTGCCTGGATTGACCTCCATTGGTCCTGTATTGATTGGCCAATTTTGGCCCAAATTATCTTCTTTATTTCTGCTAGGGTTTTACCTAGGAGAAATTCATTTTCCAGAGTTTTTACTTTGGCCTCTAAGGGCCTTTATTTCTCTTTGTTTCTCTGCTACTGTCATCTTGGATTTGTCATAACTGGTCTCCAGCTTGGCCAGTCTATCCTTGGCTTCATTTATTTCAGTTACTTGAGTCTCAAGCTCTTTGACAGCTTTCATCAAGTCCTCCATGCTCATGCTGGATTCTGCTGCTGCTGTTGCTGATGTAGCTGTGGTAGGTGCTGGAATAGCAGGAGGGGCTGCTGCTGCTTGTGTGGGAGGGGCAGGTCCAGGAGTTGTTGATGTTTGAGGGGGTTGGGAGGCTGACTCCCCTTGCTTGTCCTACAGTGCTTTCTCTAATTCTGATTCCATTTGTAATATTCTTTGATTCATCACCAGAAGTAGCTCCATGGCATCATCTACTTTCTTTTCTTGTGCAAGTTCTGCTGTTTGAGGGTGAATGGTAGGAGGCAATTTTTCCTGCTTTCTTAGTGCAGCAATGTCATCCTCTTTTTTCTTCTGATGGGGCCCTAACACCCTTTGGATCCTTTGGGTCATGTCCCAAATCAATTATTATGTCTTCCAAAGTCTTTATTCTGTTGTCCTTTGCAGAGGAAGACAACCTTTCCAAATCAAGCTGTGTGTTTGTGTTCTTCAGGGTTTCTTTTAGCTAATGGGCCAGCATGGCCCTGTCTGCAAGTGTTGCATACACCATTTCCCCAGTCTGTTTGTGTAGCTGAATCTGATCCATGGGGTGTATGTCTTTAGAAAAGACCTCCAAGTTTGTTCTATAGTAATCTGCAGAGGTCTTGGGATGTGGGACTTTAGGCTTTAAATGAGTAAAGATAATTTTTTCCTCTTTAAGATCATAGGCAGCCATCAATCTTTGTTTTTTGGTTGGATTTGTCTATAAGAATTGATCATAGAGCTGCACTCTCAACAATTCATTCTGTGCCTTGATCTCTATGAAGCCTTCTTTGATTGCAGCTGGTTTCTTGCCCTATTGTCTTGAGGAGGATACCTCTGTGGTGTGCTGTATGGCCTGTTCTAGCTGAAATGAGCTAGTGGTGGTTTGCTGGCTTGTTTTCCTTTCTATGCTGTGGCTTTCTGCCCTTTCCTCACTGATATCTCCCTCTTCTGTTTCAGGGTCAATCCTTGGCCTCTTGGCTTCTGGTTGCTGTGATGACCCTGTTGGAGGTGTGACCTCCTCTCTATCTCTCTTTTTTCCTCTCTCTTCATTGAGAGGAGTTTGCAGAACTGGGATTTGGGGTGGTGCAGTTTGTTGTGAAAGGGCTTGCCCTTGAGTCTGATCCTTTGAGGTGTTGGGTTGCCCTGTCTCTGTCTGTTGCTGTTCATCCATTATTTCTTTCCCCTTTGCTGTAGTTGTTGTTGTAGGAGCTTGCTGGGTGCCCTGTGCAGCTGGAGCAGTAGAAGTGCCTTCTCCTACTTGGACTGGTTGTTTGAACAAGACCTGTTGACAAGAATCCAAGTCAAGAGTTTTTTCCAAAGCTTTCACAGTCTGCTCCATTTTTTCTTCCCGAGTCAATTCTTCTACTATTGATTCAGGTACCCATTCATCTTGGTTGGCAAAGTGTTGTATTTGTGGGTATGGGCAATGCTTATAGGCTAGCAGCCTATACTTGACCCTCAGCCTGAAGAAACCTTCAGGGTCATAAGGGAAACCCACCAGAAGCTTCTTTGAGTTTGAGTTGTTGCCCCAGTATTTGATCAGCTTCTTGCCAACCATCTTTCTTATTCATGACAAATGGGCCTAGGTGGTCTTTGAAATTTAGGTTGGCTTTCTTCTTGGCACTGTGGAAGTGTGTAAGATCAGATTTTATGAGTTGTTTATAATATTCCAGGGCAAACAACCTCATAGGCACATATTTTGGGAGCCTGTAGGGACAGAGCTCACAACCATAGATTTTGATAACTGTGTGATTTTGGTACAAGTACCAATCACCTATTTTGTAACTCCTGGATAGCTGCAAGATTTTCTGCATATCTTTGGACAATCTGGTAGTAGGAGTCGTCTTTAAGAGGCATGTGACTAGATATACAAACTGGTCGATAAATTCACAGTATGAATAGGGGGAATTCTGGACTTGGTGGAAGAGTGAAGACCAGAAGATAACAGACCTCCTCCCACCCTGTGAGTCTAGCTTCTTGATTGGGCACTGGAAGCAATCTGTTTGATAGTACATGAATAGGTGATAGATGTATGATGAATACTTAAATATTGCCTCCCTATTCAATCTTGACAATTAGTCATGTATCTTGTTGGCAATATATTTGGCATAATTGTACTTCATAGCAGGGGGTTTCTCAAGGCTATATGTAGACAACGTGACCAACACAGTTTCATCAACATGCTCATTTGTGGTGAACCCCAGCACAGAGGTTAGCATATCCACCAACAACTTGCCTACCTCATTGAAATTCGCATAATAAAAAGGAGGTGGCCCAGAAGGTTGGCAGTCTGCCTTCATGAATTTCTTGCCTACTGCAGCAATGTCTGTGCTAGAGAGCTTGGAGCCCTCATCTAGCAAGTACTTAATGGAGAATGGGTATAGCAGCTGGGTTTGCTTGTAGTTCAACATTTGATTGATGGAATCTGGTGTTATGTAGAAGAGGATGCTCCCAGATGGAGACTTCACAGCTCTGAGCTTCTGGTCATAGTTTGCTGCACAAAGGTGAATGGCTTTAGGGAAAACATTCACAGATGGCAGGAAGTAGGTGGGCAGATTGGATTCCCAGATGCCATACATGTCACTGTTGTCCAAGTGACTATTCCTTAGCTGGCAGAAGGTCTGTAAGTGATTCCTCTCTGCCACAAAGTCTGTAATGAGGAAATCACTGTCTACGAGTGGCATAGCTTCCAGTTCTTTGCTAGGTGGATTCACAGGAGCTACATCCAGTGCAGATGGAGTGGCCATGTCTGGTTTTAACTGGATTCTTTACTTGATTTTCAGGTTTGGTACAAAGGCTGAGGAATGCTTGCTAAATTCTGTTTGGCAGTGAGCAGCTTGACAGTGTAAGGAGACTCTTATAGGTTTAGTGAACTGTGGGGCACTCTGTTTTGAAGAACCAGAGTGTGTTTGAGCTAATTAGCTGGTTGTTTCAAGGGAATTTGTTATAACAAGGATGAGGGAAAAGTTGCATTTGCTTCTAGCTGGAAGCTCGGCTTCCTCAATTGGTTTTCTAGTGAATTTGCAGAAGGGCACGGGTTTTTTGCAAAGTTTTGTCCTGTAGGGGTTTAACCAGGTTTTCAAGTGCTCTTTAGTGGACAATTTTAGTAGTGAGGAACTTTAGCAGAGTTATTTTGCAGGAATTAAGAGAATAAAGGAGAAACGGGGGTAAAGAGGGTCGCCTGCGGTAAATACCTGGTTTTTATGGTGTAGGAGGCATCGAACATGGACTAATTGTAGGCACTTGGGTCGACGATGAGGGCGGCAGCAGCTTTGGTGGGTGAAATTTGGATTTCGACCATTGAACGTTGTTTTCGCATGCAGAGGAGCTCCGGAAACAACGAATAAGAATGAAGAATAACGGCTAATTCGCGTCTTTTTATGCATTTTTGGCCCTTTGGCGCCTTTTTGGTGATGACATCATGCTGATGTCATCATGGGCCTGGGTACGACAGGGTGACGTGGCAGCTGACGTGGGTGCCCAGGTGGCAGTGACACAGTGGCAGGGTGGACAGGCAGACAGGCAACGTGGCAGTGACGTGGAGGCACGGTGGCAGAATGGGCAGGGTGACGTCACGCTGACAGGGGTGTGACATCAGTGCGGGGGACGGGGTGGTAAGTGGTTTCCTCGGAGGGCCCTAAGGGTGAAGTGGTTTAGGGGGGGGGGAGAGGGCGCACTCCGAACACCGCGGGAGGCCGATGCGTGGCGGGGGCACGGCGGCAATACCGCCAATCCCCCGGACACAAAAGGTCGGGCACCTTTGATATGAAAATGACTGCCCACCGTTGGATGGGTGGGGTCAGTGATCGGGCTGTGGGCAGTGAATGCGATGTGACGACCATTAACGGAGGGGGACTCGTGCAATATTTTAATATTTTTAAATAAATTGGGCACGGGGGTGGGTAAAAAACATTAGGTTTCGGGTTTATGGGTTAATTGACGCCCACTTTAGAAATGTTTTAATAAAAAAAACATTATAATGGATGTATTTTGGGCGGAAACAAGGGGTAAATGGGTTAATGAGGGCGGGGTTTCGGATTTTTTGACCTTTGACCATAGTTTTTGACCTAAACCATAGTTTTAGGGTGAAAGGGGGGCTAATACGAACCCTTGATAGGTTAATATTTCCCAAAGGAGGGTTATATAGCTATAGTGCTAGGGGGAGGGTATTTATACATGTTTTTTGGGAAATTTTCATAGATCCTAATAGGATTAGGGAAGGGGGGTAGTTGGGGAGCTAAATAGTACATTAGTGGTTAATATGACTTTGTGAGGTGAGTGAAGGGGTAAAGCTAAGTTCTAAGAAGTAAAACTTAGGAATTGAAGATAAATGAAATGATAAGAAAGATTTTTTTACACAAAAAATGTGGCTTCTTTTCTTGATTAAACTTCATGGTTTGATCCAGTAGTTTGTCATGAAATGAAGTGGAACTGGACATCTGAGCAGATCTCAAGGTCCTTGGGGGTGTTAGTCAATGATGTTTGGGGAAAATAGAGGAAATTAGACATGCTTTCAATGTTTTTGTCCTCCACCATCTGCTTTTGATGCCAATACCCTGAGTGGCATGAGTCTTTGCACTTAATAAGCCAATTGGTGATGGCACTCCATTTCTGCAACCTTGCACTACTTACCCATCCTAGTAATCCTAACATTTTTTCTTCATTTGAAGTGGGTGCACTTGAATTAGCAGACCCTGATTGTCCTCTTTTTCTTTTGACTGCCCTCCTATCTAAAAATGTACCCTTATTTCTTCCAAGGACCCAGATTAAGCAGTTGGGCACCTTTATTTCTCTACCTAGCTAGTCATCTGCCAAGCTTGAGCTGTTTGGACAGGAAACATTCTCTATTCTGCAACAAGAAATTTAAACATGGCATGGTCCAGTTTAGACTATTGGGCCATCCATCAAGTATGAGTAGCAGTAGTTTTTGCAGAGTATGATACTGCCCAAAAGATAGTAGTGGCATTTTGACTGGCCACTTTCCTGGTCTTTAGTTTGGGGTTCATTTTCATTTTTCTCTTGACCATTTGATTTTCTTGCCTTTTGATTATTCTTTTAAGGCATACCCTCTTTTCATTTTTTAATTTTCATAGCATGTACACAAAATATGGAACCTTTGTAGCCTGCAATGATGAACATATTTAGCCCTTCCACTGTCAATCATGAAAGATGAAACCTATTGGTATAGGAACCTAACAAAACCTACTATGAGGAGAAGGATGAAAGTATAGGCTCACTGTTTTCAGCTGCACTCACTTGGAATTCATTCCAGGATGCCATCAAGGAGTAGTACTACCCTGTTGGAAGCTATGAGGATCAATACATAAAGTGGACCACACTGCGATAGGGAAGGGATCGAGACGTGCCGAAGTTTACCAATATTTTCCATACCCTTCGCACAAAGTTGGGTATCAAGGATTCAGAGCAGCATTTGGTACTCAAATACCGCAGCTACCTGCATAAGTACATCCAAGAAGAAGTAGAATTCCTAAACATCTCCTCGCTCAGCACGGCATACCGATATGCCGTCAAGGTCGAGCAAAAGTTTAAACAGAAGAAGCGAGACTTTGGATCTGTGAATCCAAAGCAAGGGAAAGGTGCCCCCAAACCACAGAACAAAGGATAAAGCCAAGGCGGGGCAGCCCAAGACAACCCACCAAAGTTGCAAGCAAAGAAAAACGCCGCGAAGCCAAAAAAGGACGTGGGAAAGTGGTGTGAGTTCCATAAGATCTCCAATCACAACACAAGTGAGTGTCGGGCCAAGCAGTTACTGGTGGCTGAGCTAAAGGTTTCAAAATCAAATGCATGTTTTGACTCTGAGTCAGAACCCGACAAGGGGAATGACAAAGGGAAGCACATTATCGATGCAGAGCGCATGTCACCATTGCCACCACAAAGATCCAGAAGGAGGAACCCAAAGATACAGAGGAGGAGGAGCGTCTCTTCCACTCCTAGATGTGGGTAAAGGGCTCCACACTATAGTTAATTGTCGACAGTGGGAGCCAAAACAACCTCATTTCGGCAGAGATCGTGAAGTGGCTGAGCTTACTGATCACAACACATCCACAACCATACACCGTCGGGTGGCTTCACCAAGGACGGGATCTTCATGTGAGCCAGCAGTGTTGCCTTCCATACAATGTCAAGCCCTTCACAGATGAGGTATTGTGTGACATTGCTCCCCTTGAAGTTTGTGATGTGTTATTAGGACAACCATACTTGTGGAAGCGACATGCTGTGTATGAATCAAGGCCCCATGCTGTTATTGTTACTTTGGGAAATAAATTGTACAAGATATGGGAGGTACCACTGGCTATCGTCATCTCTTTGGTTATTGCAAAACAATGCAGTAAGCTCATTTCCAAAACCAGGAAATTTATTTTCCTAATGATACGCCCTTAATGAAATAAAAAGACATTGGTCATGACCTCCAGACAAGGTCCCTCTACACAAAAACTACAAATGGACAAGGTCGTGGATGAGTACGAGGACATCTTCACCTCCCCTATAGGGGTTCCTCTGCACTGTTAGGTCAAGCACTCCATCGATCTGACCCAAGGTGCGTCACTGCCCAATGGACCAATCTATCGATGCTCCATTATAGAGAACGATGAAATCAAGAGGCAGATTCAGGAGTTGCTGCAGAAAGGTCATATCCATCTGATTTCATCGCCCTGTGGGAGCCCGATCGTGTTGGTACAGAAGAAGGATGTGACTTGGAGACTCTGTATTGACTATTGGGCGTTGAACAAGATCACTGCCTGTAATAGGTACCCGATTCCATGGATTGATGACCTCTAGGACCAATTGAAGGGGGGAAAATATTTCAGCAAGATCGATCTGAAGTCAGGATATCACCAGGTACTGATCGAACCCTTTGATGTGTGGAAGATTGCCTTCAAATCCAAGGAGGGCCTTTTCTAATTGTTGGTTATGCCTTTTAGATTGACGAATGCTCCTGCAACCTTCATGAGGCTAATGGATGACATCTTGTGGCCATTCACCAACTCATTTGTAGCGGTATACTTGGATGACATCCTAATATTCAGTTAGAGTTGGGCAGAGCACCTCCACCACATACTACAACTTCTCCAAACACCGCGACAACATAAATTATGTGCCAATTTGGAGAAATGCACTTTTTGCATGACCCAGGTTCAGTATCTGGGATACATTATTGATGAATAGGGGGTGCATGTGGATCCAGCCAAGATCCAAGTCATTCAGGATTGGCCATCTCTAACCACTCTAATAGAGCTCCACATCTTTCTAGGTCTTGCCAACTTCTACTGTAGGTTCGTGTTGGGATTTTCTCATATCACTTGGCCTTTGAGTCAAGTCACCAAGGGAGGAGCAAAATAAAAATTCTTTTGGTCTGAATCTCAACAGAAGGCATTTGCAGAATTGAAAGATCACCTCTGCTTGGAACTAGTGCTTACATTACCAGACTTGCAACAACCATTTTAGGTCGAGACAGATGCCTCTGACTATGCTATTGGGGCAATCCTTACTTAACATGGGCATCTAGTGGCATATCACTATGAGACACTTTCAGACACAGTCCAAAAGTATCCCACTTATGACAAAGAGATGTCTTCCATTGTGCAGGCCTGCTGACAATGGAAGCATTACATTTTGGGGAAGAAAACAATCATCCACACAAACCATCGACCCCTACAGTTCATACAGACCCAAGGGAAATTGTAGAATTATTGACATCAGAAGTGGTCCGCATACCTGCAACAGTTCCATTTGAATATCAAGTATAAGAAGGGTAGCACCAATAATGTTGTAGATTTCCTCAGTCGACCACCGATCATGGCGTTAACCACTGTGCTCAACTCTTGTGGGCACGAGACTTCTGATTGGCCACTTCTCTACAAAAGCGACCCAGAATTCAGCCACACATACCAGACACTCTTGGAGGGTCAACATGTTCTATATTTTCACCTCCACGATTCCCTATTATGCCACTTGGGTCACCTTTGTGTTCCTTCAAGCGAGCGTGCCAAGATGATTTGGCAAGCACACTACAATCGGGTTGCTGGGCATTTCGAGGTCGAGAAAACAGTGGTAGTATTACATAAGTATTTCTATTGGTCAAATCTTCGATAGGATGTCGGGAAGTACATCAGATCATGCACTACCTATGCCATTGCCAGACCGACCATCAAGAAGCAAGGTCTCTATACTCTGTTGCCTACCCCTAGTCAAACTTGGGAATCCATCTCCATGGATTACATGTCAGGCCTTCCTTCCACTAAGCATGGAAACGACTGTGTTTTTGTGGTCGTCAACAGGTTCTCGAAGATGGCCATTATGGTGGCCTGCAAGAAGAATATCACAACAAAACCCACTGTTAAACTCTTCTTTGAAAGAGTGTGGGTACACTTTGGGATCCCACAGTCTACCATCTCAGATTAGGACATTAAGTTCCTCAGTACATTTTGGTCCAGTGTCTGGTCGATGATGGACACCAAACTCACTGAGTCCACCGCCTTCCATCCTCAAACTGATGGCCAAACAGAGGTTGTCAACATGATGATTGTACACATTCTGCACATGTAGAACTCAAAGCATCCACGCACATGGGACTAGAGCCTCCCCTATGTTCAACACAACTACAACCGGGCTCTCCACAGCTTGACTGGCCACAACCCTTTTTAAGTGGGCTTGAGATTCCAGCCACTATGTCCCATTGATGTGGCCATGCCATTTGTAGTTACTCATGTAGATTCGGCTCATGTCCAGTCCAAAATAGAGAAGGAAAACAACTTCATTAAGCACATCCAACATATTCGCCAGCAGGTCCATGACATTCTGGAGAAATCAAATTCCAAGTACAAGCAACAACATGATCAACATCGGGTGCCACATAAGTTTTAGATGGGCGACAAAGTTTGGTTGCATTTGCGAAAGGAACGCCTTACTAGAGCCTATTGGAAACATAGACCATTCTGATATGGTCCTTACACCATTACCAAGGCTATGGGAGACAATGCATTTGACCTCAGCATTCCCCCATTCCTTCGCTTGCACCCAGTGTTCAATGTGGACCGCCTTCGGCCATACTTTCCATCATTACTAGACACATCCGACATTGTAGAACAACTCACACCCACATAGTTAAATCTAGATTGTGGAACAAGCTACAACTAATTGGATCATGGACACACAGATCAAGCACACTCGCTAGCAGAATATCCAACTGTATCGAGTTGTCAAAGCAGGCCAACTCCTTCACCAGGGCAAGTGGCTCACCAGGGACCAAGTTTAGCAGAAGTTTCCTCATCTCGTGGAGGAACTGAACGCAATGGGGACCATTGCTTCCTAAAGGGGGAGGAATGATCTAGGCGAATATTGGTGGCCACCTGCTGAGTCCATTTGGACCCCCACCATTGTTTCTTTTAGCTTTTCAGTTTCCTTAATTGTAGCACAATTTACTATTTTTAGCAGTTTTTCGAGTCTTGAACTTCCGGAGCCATTTTGAAGCCCTAAACAATGTTTTTTGGGAAAGATGGGAGCAATATGGGTCCATGGACCTATTCCAAAGTTGTAGTTCTTGAATAGATCTTTCTAACGAGATATTTTGTGCATCAAACAGAGATTGTATGCCAAAGTTACGACCCGGGGAAGTTGATGTACCAATTTACCCAAACGAGGCCCACAGTTTGGTGTTTCATCTTCTAGGGTTAGGTTTTTGGATGTTTAGGGTTTTCCATTGTTTCTCAATAATAAATAGGCCTTTGAACCTCATTGTAACATAGTTTAGAGGCATTTAGCCGCCACATCTCTTCTTAGAGATAAGCTACCATCACCCTAGCTGATTTATTTCCATTTCTTTTTGTAAGCATATCTCAGTATTTTACAAAGTATTATTTCCACTGCATCTTTGCGTTTATGGTTATCTCTATAATTTGTTTCGTTCCTGTTTAAATCCGAATCAATGCGAGAAAGAAGATTGCCAAAAACTATATAAATCGACATTGCATAATAAAAAAGGCCTATATTGCCAATCACATAAACTGTTAAATTAACTAGTGTTTCCTTTCCCCCCGGGCAGGAAGTTTGTTCCAAGTTGGCACTTGCTACCCAGGATATAGAGATAGCATTATAACATACTAGACTTTATACGCCAACCTCGAGCAGAGACAATGAACAACTGGGTATTCCTCTTGCGATCCGAACGCCGCGAACCTGTAACCCACAAACTTAGGCACCTTAAAAAGCTGAGGACCCATGTTTATACGTTGAATATGTGGTCTTAACTCCACCTTCAGTGCCACTACCTGTAGGTGCCAAGGATTACCAACTTTCACGTTGTGGATCTGCCAAGATCTGCAACGTTGCATATTATCACAATGAATACGCGTGTGAGGGTGTGGGGGATAACACCCACCATCCCAAAACATTAAAAGCTCTGTCATGTCAATCAAGCCCAAGCAGACCAGCTATCTCGCACCTTGATCAAGGGTTTTTTGGTATTTTTTGAAATAAGAAATGAAAACATAATATTTTCTCTTATGTGCATTGTAGTAACACTTTATAGTTGCATTGTTTTTGTTTTGTATGTTGTATTTAATTAGATTAAAAAGAAATACAAAATTACATTTCAAGATTGTTTAACTTGATTTGTTGAGTCATTTGTTTTCCAAATTTAATAAAAAGTGGCTAGCTTTAACTAGATTAAAAAGAAATACAAAATTACATTACAAGATTGTTTAACTTGATTTGTTGAGTCATTTGTTTTCCAAATTTAATAAAAGGTGGCTAGCTTCGTAAAAATATTAAAATTAATACTCTTTAGACTTTATTAATGTCTTTATAATTTCAACATCCTCAAAGTATTTAAAGCTCCGTTAAGTTTCATTCCCATCTCTCTCCAGTAAACAAGTACTTAACCAAAAAATTAAATAAACTAGACTAATTTCTTTATAGCAAACACACAAAGTCTAAGTTTAGATCCTTGGTGTAGGTTGGTGAGTAAACTCTCCAAGTCTGTTCAAACAAACCTACAGCTCACGAGTGCTTGAAAATTTAATACTAACAACAACATTTGTCATAAAAGCACACCTCACACATTCATCAAACGCAAGGTTAATGCTAAGCAAGTACTAAGATTACCCCCTCTTGCCTTTTTAGTGGGAGATACATGTATGAGAACTTTAGTTGAAGTGGCAAAGCCTTGTGCCTGATATCATTTCATTGGAATTTCAAATGTAGGACTAACTCATATGTTCCTTGGCCATATGGAGAATGCTAACCCATAATTATTCCAATTGGGTGTTTGTTATTAAGTGGTAACTTTACTTACCTTTCTATAGACAACTTTGTTCTGCATAATGAAAAGATATGGCCATTACAATGGCGATGAAATGAAATTACAGGTTGATCATTCAATCACGGAGAAGGATGAAACACGTGCATAACGGTTAGAACTTGTCCTACTTATCACAACATTTTCAATAATGGCGCTTCCACTGTCACTGACAGCAAATTTACAGCATGTGAAATAGCTTCCACCAATCACAGTCCTCTGCAATAAGTAAATGAGTTTTATATATGTGCTTATAATAGTCTTTGCAATTTGTCAAAAACTGGCAGAGATTATCGTCGTGTTCTCTGGACAGTAGTTGGTGCCGAGTTTTTGAATGTTTGTTATTATCTGTTGCTCAGTTTTTCATTCGAAAGACGAGCCGTCTGTTCAGAACTTCATAGTGACATGTGGAATCTGCATTAAAGATCAGGTGATCAGTTGATCGTTCAGTGCAATGGAGTTACGAATAATATTGTGCCTTTAATGGGTGTTTATCTGTACATAGGGAGCTTGTCACCTTCAATAACATTGTGGATTCTGAGTTTGGCACGCTGGCCTTTTTGCATTCTCCACTATGCCTGCACAGTGCACTCTTTTTAGCAGTGCTGATCTCAGTAATGTCATGCCATTTCTGAGAGGGTATCGGTTGGATCTTTACATAGAAACTACTTCCTTGCCTTCTGTAAAAGTTGTTCCTTTTTATAAGCTTGCTAGACGCCCAAGTATATATTAATTTGTATTAAAACACATATATGTAAACATGACAAATGACTAAGAAAATAGATATTTACGGTGTATGAATGCGGCCTATATAGATATAATTATATACACATAATTGTGCTCAGTTGAAATGTTCATGATGAAGAAAGAAACAAGTAAGATGTATGGTTAGTCGGTTAACGGAAATTAATTAGGATAATTAATTTAATAAATGTGGAATATAATCAATTTAGTAAATGTAGTTGATATATCGATAAGTTTATAGTAATCTGATATTAGTTAATTATATTTTAATATCATGGATATATATTTAGTTGTCATGTTTTCAACTTGAGAAAAAAAAACCAAAACAAGAAATTGTTTAAATAGTTTTTAGCATGGAAACTTGAATATAACCAAAGTGAAATGATGGAACTTAAAAATAGAACATAACATTCAATATATCATAAAAGCCAATGTTCCTTTCCATATGCCTATGGATAACAAATTTGTGGGGAAAATCAATAAACCCTAATTTATCTTAATTTAATGTTCTACGAAATATTAAACACTATCACATCCAATACCTTATGTACAAAATCATCATAGCATTTTTGCAACATTAACTTTGTGATACCCAACTCAACCGAGACACTTGTGGAGTGTCTTCATTGCACAAACAAATCATGCACCATTAGATCCATCGTACTTGTACTCACTTAGACACGGTGAATAAAAATATCATTCATTAAAATTAGCAAGTTGAAATCATTAAAAGTTTTGTTTATGAAATTCTTGTGAAGCATTAAAAAGAGTCAATAAAAAAAAAAAAATTAACATATCCGATTTACTGAAATTTTGAAGTATCTATCAACTAATTGAAATATAAATTATTTTTATACTTAATAAAATTATTTAAATATGCTATAATAAAAATAAAAATTCTTTAAAATTATCAATTTCAAAATTATTAAAAGTTTTTTTTCTTCAGTTTTTGCAAATTATTAATTCTTTTTTTCTTAAAATTTTGGTCAAGTATTAAAAGAAGTTATAGAAATCAACAAAATAACACAACTTATTTCGATTGAAATTTTAAATCTATCCATCGACCAAATAAGATACTAATTATTTCTATACCTCATAAAAATATTTAAATTATTTAAATAACATTATACTTTTGAAAAAAGATATAAAACACTAAAATCAAATCAAGCTTATTAAAGTAATAACAAGCCTTATGCATACACTATTAAAGCCATACACATCCATTAATTGAAAAAGCAATTGACATACTTAAATAACAAGGTTACGACACAAATAAATTATAAAGAGTAGTTGGAAAACATGTTTATAAGAGTTTTTTCATTGTTGTGACATAATGTCACTCAACCTGGTGATGATTTAATAACAGTAAATAGGTCTATGGAACCACAATGAACTGAAGGAGCTTTTCGTTGGCCTAATCCAACATCACTTAGTGTTGTCATCTCCTGACTTGCTTTACTGGTCCAGACTCTGTCAATATTCATACATCCTAACTCCTCAGTGCCTCCTCCATTATCATGCCCAACCTCATCATATCTATTGTTTTCCTCCTCCTTGTCACTATATTCTCTTATTTTTCTAACCAATTAATCAAAGGTTCCATTTTGGGCATTGTCTACCCTAACAATATGGTTTTTTTCCTCCTCCTTGACTATATCCTCTATTTTTCTAAGCAATTAATCAAAGCTTCCATTTTGGGCATTGTCTACCCTAACAATATGGTGTGAGTTTCAAAGAGATGAAAACTAGTGCAAGTAGCAAGATGAGATGCAGCTTGTTATGCTTTAGTTTAGCACAAAATACATGAAACAACAAATAATGTGACAGTTGAGAATCAAAACACTAACCATGATCGATTATTGCCATCAAATGTAAACTTGCAACAACAAATGGGTTGCTGAATATTTTCCTCAATCTATTGCACCTGCGGGCTTCACTTGGGTTCACTGTCAAACTGAGAAATGAACATCAAGCTAGGCTCTACCATGACCTTCTAGTGAACCCGAAGACCAGGTTTCAAATCCCTAGCTTAAATTTCTCCCTATAGAAACCAATGATCCATGAATGTACGAAATAAATTTAAAGAAGCCATGACTTTTCCGTGATGGGGAGGCTAGTAGACAAATAGGCGGGTGAAGGTGAGTGGATGGAAGAAATAAATAATCCCAGTGAAGTATAGTCCAAGTGGAAACACCGAGAACTGAAATGGAAAGGCCATTATTAACATGTCGTGATAGGTGAAATGTTGCAAAGCTTCAATTTTTTCTTTAAAAAATATTTACACTCATCGTAATGCCAAAGAGGAGAAGGGATCATGAACTCACAACCATTGATATTCTTCTTAGACAAATAATATTCCATTGAAATACAATCTTATCCATTGATTTAAAAAATATCTACAAACTTACATCCTCCATGAGTTGAAATAAGTATGCCTATAGGCATAATTATTGACATTGAGAAGTTGGGAGGACACGGTGAAAATAATGTTTAATGTATAATGAAAGTTGGATATTTTGATAATCGTCATAATTGATATGATGATGTTTGAATATTAAAATGCGTAAACATAGTTGAGATTGAGAAAGGGTTGACATGTGAAAATAATCCTAGTTGATTATACAACTCTATTTGATGAAAGCGTGTAATTAGACTTTTTTATTATGGAAAGAGCCATTACTATAAGTGAATTTCAATGTTTTTCTAATGTTATTTAATATATCTAAACAAGTGAAATATTGAATGTAAATGTAAAAAGGAGGATAATTTCATAACTTTGAAATGGAGGAGAAATCATTCATATAACATGTGAATATACCACAACCACTGCTGGAATCGATTGAACTAGATCACCACGGATAAATTTGGACTTAGAAACTCAATTATGAGCACTTACCATTTTGCTGCAGGTATTATCATGAACACAACCATTTATTTCATGAGTGTATAATTAGGAAGAAGGATTAGGTGAGTACTTCTCCTCTATCAAACAAAGGTTTTACTAAGGTTACATCGCGACGTAGAAATAACGAAGGCCAAAATACTCAACCTGCTAGTGAATTGGAAGATAAGAATTCCTTTACAGTTCTAGATCAAATAGAGGAAGAATCGGGTCAAGGCCCACCCAACGACATTCTCATGATTGAGCAACAACTAGATTCTAGCTTGGAGAAGCAACCACCAAAGTGGAAGACTCTACACTAGAGGAAATTTCAGCCTAAAAGTGTCCATGAAATTTTCATGTAACTTCCATGACATAATATGTAAACCAATCAAAATCCTTTAACTTTAAAAAGAGGTACATGTAAATATTTTGGATGGAAAATGGTAAAAACTATCTTTTTTAATTGTATTTTTTAATTATCTCATTACATGTTTATTCAAATATTAGGTGTAGGCACTCGTTGGATGCATAATTAAATTCCACATCCAATGAGTACCCATTCTGAATATTTTTGAGAAGATCCACATTGATAAAAATCAAAGATACATTAAAATACATGTTGAATGTGTTCTTTTAATGTATCTTCAATTTTTGTCAATGTGGGTCTTCTCAAAAGTATGCATAATGGGTACTCGTTGGATGTGGAATTTAATTTAGCAAACAATGAGTGTCTACACTTGAAATTTGAGTAAACCTATAAGGAGATAAGTCAAAAATATAATTAAAAAAATAGTTTTATTATTTTCCCTAAAAAAATCATAGATTTATTTTATTATTTTAACTATTATTTTATTATTTTTCTGAGGAGGCCACCTTTAGGATGAGATTTCCTCTCATGGTTGGGAAGTAGGGGATGGGTGTTTTGAGTATTTTTTTGAACTAATTGGTATTAATAAGGTCTTGTCACTTTCGAAGTTAAAATATGATTCTCTTTCTAAACAGGAAAAGTCGCTAGTGTGGCTCTTAAACAACTGAGAAGCTCAAGACTTGGTGGAATTAAACAAGGAGAAGAGGGAAACTTATGTGAAGGCATATATTGACCGGGAAATGAAAAATGACAAAATGTTGTTGGCACTAATGTGGCATGCTCAATTTAGGAACTTAGAGTGAAAGGAAAGGATTTATTGTTGAAAGACTTAGCCAAATATTCTAAGTGTAAGGGATATACGATGACCAAAGTCCTTTTAAAAGATGTCTTCATGAAGAATCTCTCTTGGAACATTTGTGCTCTATAATGAAGTGGAAGCAATGTTATCTTAGGGATAGGATATGAAAGGAACCTAGAGGTGGTCATTCTTCAAGAAACTAAACTTTCCTCGAATAAGATTTTTGAAATTTTGATTACTTGCTAGAAATGTTTTGAATTAAAGGCCCTTGGGGCCCAATGTAGTGTTGGTGGCCTTACAATTTTGTTGAACCTTGTGGTGAACGTTTTTCAGGATTGTTTAGTAAGCCAACGAATCCTATATGTTTGATTTTTTTTACGTTGAGTCTAACAAGGTGGTTGCTCTCACAACGATCTATGGACCCTTTTTCATGAGAGAAAAAACAAAATTCGTTGAGAATATTGAGATTCATTAGTAGTTAATTGGCGATACGTTATGAATTTTGGGTGGTGATTTTAATCTAATATTATCCCTTGAGGAGAAAAGAGGAGGGATTCACAAATTAGATCACGAGTATGCCTCGGTCGAAGGTTTTATCGAGAAAATGCTTATAGTTGATATTCCTATAATTAATGAGACTTTTACATGGAACAATCGGTGAGGGGTTCACCATCAGGTTGCTAGTCACCTCGGTCATTTTTTTGTTTCGGTGCCTGATAAGAACATTTTTTTGTAGGTGGACATCCTTCATTATCTTGGCTTTGACCATTGGTCGATCCAGCTAGAGGTAGATGTCAAGGAGGCACCAAGAAACAAATTGTTCCGTTTTGAAAGGTTTTGGTTGGAGGCACCCAATTTTGTGGATAAAGTGAAGGATTGGTGGAACGAAATATTCGTGAAGGGTAGGAATACAATTCACTCCTTTCATTTGAAACTTAAGGATCTGAAGGTGAAAATTAAATTATGAAACCGAGAGGAATTTTGGAATATATTTGCAGAAAAGTCAAAGTTGGAAAGCTGAAATGTATGGCATCCAGCAACATATGATCTTGGAAGGGCGAATTGAGGAGCTAATTCTTTAGGGAGGCTTGACTTTAAATCAAGTAGAGCTCTCATGAGAAAAAGAGGAAACCCTATGGAGAGAGAAGTATAAGGTTCAGTGGTAGAAGGAGGGTGAAATGAAACACAAGTTTTTTTCATAGATTTATGATTCAACGGAGACACTCTAATAGGATTTTCTCTATTTAGGGCTGTGATGGATCGTGTAAATTGTCACATGATGAGATAGTAGAGGAATTGATTTCTTATCACAAGGGAATCCTATTTGAAAGGTCTTATAATGATTAATCTGTGATTAATAATATTTTACAAAGTATCCCCAAGATTATTATTTAGGAATAGAATGCAACCCATATGTGTACCATATCTTATCAAGAAGTTGAAGTTGTCGTGATGGGGATGCTGAAGAACAAGTCACTAGGCCCTAATGGTTTTATCACTGATTTTTCGAGGCGTTTTGGTCTTTTTTAGGGGATGAGATTCATGCATTGGTGGAGGAATCACTAGTACAAAATGAGAGATTAGTTACTACGCAGCTAAAAAAATTTAGTCACCATCATTATATCAAGTGAATTACTACTAAATTTTAGTAATTTTAAGTGACCCAACTAAAAAATACTAACTTAGATGACTAATTTAGTCTAGGGATAAACTACATGAATATATAATAAGTGACCCAACTAAAAGTGACTAACTTAAATGACTAATTTAGTTTAGGACAGAAATATGTGACTAGATAATAAGTGAAAAAATAAAAAATGATTAATGTAAATGAATACTATAGTCCAAGAATAAAAAAATGACCAACTAAAAAGTACAACAAGTATATGAATTATTCATTTATGCTAGTCACTTTTAATTGTGTCACTATAGAAATGGAAAATTTCAATTTTGATATTGAAGTTTTACATTTCACTAAATTTTTAATGTTGGAGAGGTCTCTGAATCCATTTGCAGTGTTAAAATTTAGATAGGTCTCTAAATTCATCTACAATGTTAAAATTAATGTAGATTGATTTAACCACCCCTTAAAGGGGTCTATGACATGGGGATTCATAGGCAATGCATATTGAGGCATAAAAAATTGGGAAAAATGGAATAATATATTGAGAGGGTAAAGAGTTTTTATATGTTGCATAACAACATGTGTGTTATTAAGGTATTGTTTAAATGGAGGAAAAAAATAAGCGAGATGTAGAAGATGATTTCATGCAAGTGGGCTTCTTTTGGTGATGCAGGTGGGTTTCTTTCGGTCGGTTTCTCCATTTCCAAAGGCGAGTTCATAAATTACTTCCCACAACCAATGGCGATTTCGATTACCATTAAAGGGTTTCTTTGGGTTGGTCTCTCCATTTCCATAGGCGAGTCTGCAAATTACTTCCCTAGACCAATCACGAGTTCAATTACCAACAAGTTAGTGGGATATTTCACTAGAAGGCTCTCTTATTCCATGATTTTAGAAGACAAAAGCCATGATAAATCGTTGGAAGAGAAACATGATGACCTAAAGATGGATAAAAATGACAAATCATTGTTGAAAAAATGAAGAAGAGGAGGAAAAGGTGAAACTCTGGTGGTTGGGAGAAAGAAGTTGTTGTTTACCAAAGTTACTTCACTTTCGAATCTCACCATCCCCACAAGATAGCCACACTGTAACTCTTGTTGGTGATAGTAAATTGGTTATTTTGGGGGTAGTGGAGAAGGGGAAGGGAATTATTTGAATGATGTTCATATTTTTGATCTAAGGTAGATGAAATGGATTTCCCTTGATGTGAAGGAGGGTCTTCTTGCTCCCAGGGATAACCATACTATTGTTCTATTGAAAAAAGGCTTGTGGTGTATGATGGAGAATGTGGACACCATTGCTTAAGAGAAGTTGATATTTTGGATCTTGATATCTTAACTTGGTCCATAGTAATTTCAACATTTTTCTTTTTCCATTTTGATAACTAATCCCTTTTGTTTAATATGCGGGAATATTTGAACCCCAACTCCACATTAACAATGTATGATAACCCACTTGAATACAGGGGTGGACTTTAAGAGATTTTAGCTGTAGACCTTTGCATTGAAAATTCAATGCCTGTATCAACAGGGCATGTGTTAATTCCCCACAGATTAAACTCAACTTAAGTCTTCAACTCAGCTACTCTTATGCTAGGATTGGGAATCTCTTTAGATGGATAGTAAAATTTGTATATTCACAATGTTAGTCTTTGTCACGGTTATCAATTGTTTTAAGAAAGGTTCTAGGATATTTCGTTTATTTGTTTATATATTTTTATTAAGAATATATATTTATTACTATTTTTTCGATTGAGATAATTTGTACAAACTTCAATCTTATTTCTTTGAAATGAACATGCTAGCATAATTCATCGACAAATTTGAAAAATCTTAAAGTACCTTAACATCACTAATGAAGCATTGGTAATTTTACAATCACCAAGTTTTCTCCCAGAAATTGCTATACTATCTTGATTTATATTATAGAATCCCACTTTCTGACATTTTATGTTAGTAGATACCAAATACCTATATGATATACTTGATACATTAATAGTTGAACTACTTTGCTAAAAAGTGAAGACTAATTTATATGCGAAGATGTGAATCTTTAACACTAAATTGAAACAATTGGCTTTGTGACCTGCATATTTCCTATTACCAAATTGGAAACAAATAATCCATGCAAGATACTAATTGAAAAAGAATTATAAATTTGGAAAAATCTACTCTTTTGATCTTTAGGCTTGTCTAACAAGGTGTTTTAACTACAAGCTATCACTAGTGGGAAGGAACTACAATCTGTTCCCGGTACATCAAACAAATTAGTTAATAACATATGTGAGGAGAATATACAACTTTTCATAAAGTATTTAAAAGTGAACTTATTCATGAAACCTTATCCCTTTTCAAAATTATTGTTTGTGTCTACTATGATTTTTTAGAGTTAATGCACCTATGCTTATCTACTTATTCAACTTCTAACTACCTAACCTAGAAATCTTTCCCATATTGATTGAGAAAGGTTTTCTTGGGCATTCTGAAGCCGACTTAGGATATAGGGCTACATATAGGTATGACTTGTTAAATCTCTACTTTGCACAATGCTTCTGATACCAACTACTCCCAACTGATTAACATTCTCAAGGAACTCATTTTTCATCTATATTATTTTCCTTTTGAACATCCTAAAGTAGCTATAAGGTTTTAAAGTACAATTTATGGATAATTATGACATGGAGTAAAATTTATGTTTGTTTTTATAAAATTTATGTTTTTCCATTAGTTAATACCAATACCAGATGCTTTGTTCTTAGTATTTACATTAGATACATTTTTATTGATGCAACTATGAAGCTCTCTACGAAAGAGTGAATTCCTTTTACAAGGAAATTATGTGCTTGATAATGCATGAATGGCCCTCCATATTAAGTGTATGCTTGCTGGACAACTCACCAATACTACTAACTTGTCTTTATTTTGAATGACAGCCATCGAGACCTTTTAGAGCTTGCAATATTTTTAGTATTGTATTTTCCTTAGTTTTAGGCTCTATGATGTTGCAAACAGTTGCATTTATGATTTTTCCTTTTTCTTTGGCCATGGTTAGTTTGATAGGTAGAAATCAAGCCACTTAAAAGTGCTTAGATTTTTTCCATTTGTTTCCTTTTTATGAGAGTAAATTTTTAATTATTGGCCCTTGTTTGTATGCATTTTCTAGTTCAATTTTCCTCTTTCTTATTTAGGATTGCATTATCATAATACGATTACTGGAAATATGTAAACCATCTTAAAATAATCTAGTCTCATCTTGTGATATTAACATTGAGAAATATAAGGAAATCAGTTTGGGTGATTATTAAATTGTTTTCTCTGTAATTATTAAAATTTTATTGTGAGTTATATTAGAGTATTAACATTAGTATTTAGTTATGTTCATCATCAAAAAAATTTCAACAAGAAGATCACAATGCAAACAAAGAGAGACATGGGAATTAGACTCCAAGTCATGGAAAAAGCACTCCAAAAGGGGAAAACCCAGAGAAACCCTTATAGATTTTTTAATGAAGACTTCCAAGACCAAGACACTAGACCATCCATCAAGATATCAAGCTAACCACCCAAACAAAATCTATTCCTTACTTCACAATTTTATATCTGAGGCAATCTATCCTTCCATAGAGAATTTGGCTGCCAATGAGATAGATAAACAAAATATACAAAACCAAAACACTCCTCCATATTTGTTGTCCTTCTTCCTCCTTTTCACACTTCTTTATTGCCTCCGATCTTCTTGAGAAGGTCAAATGTGCAAGTGTGTATTTTGAGGATGAATTCCTCTCCAGTATATAGTCCTTTGAGTCAGTCCTCAAGCCTCTTCTTGTCCAACCTTTAGGGTTATTTGACCTTATCTCTTCGGTAGTATCTAGACATTCCCATGACAAAAAATAATTTTCTTTACATTGATACAGGATACCTTTAAGGGGTTTTACATTATGACTTTGATCTTTACTCCCTAGAGCACTCAATGGGTGCACAACCTAGGACCATGGGAAAGAAAATCATAAATAAATTTTCTTTTACAAAAATAAATATTTTTCTTTTCTTTGTTTTGACAATTACAATGATTACATCAAGTCATGACATCATAATTATGGAGACCGCCACTAGTTACATTTCAACAATTAGCCCCTTCTACAATTAATATTTAGTTGTTAAAAATCTTTGCAATCCTTTACAACACTTGTTACTCACAACATTCCTATGTGGTCAATTCTTCTTCTCTAGGTCTATGTATGGGGACTCCCTTGCACGATTTGGATGATGGATCTTGTTTATATGCCACTATTTTTCATTTGACCAATCTTATAGAATGTATCAAATATTTTCTTCTCTTATCAAGATTTACGATAAAGTTGGTTACTTGCATTTTTAATTTTATTTTTTGTGAATTTCTATTCATAGTCCTATGTATGTTTTAGGTTCCCATAATATAATACTTATCAAAAACATATGGATTCCTAATTGAGACATCTGCAGAAATTTTAATTCATGGTTTAGATCAGGTGTGAGAATTATCATCACATACAATTGGAGTTAAACCAAATAGTGAGGCAGAGTCATTTGAAACTTGATAATTTTTATGCTTTTGATGTTTTCATTGAAGATGTTTGAATTCCATAAGAGGGGATATTTGATAAAAATATTAACCGATCATAGTGATATTACCATGAGCACGCTTAGAGAGTTAACTTCTTTGTGTTCTTTGATGCTTAAATGTGTAACCCTTTTCTTGATTAGATTACAAAGTTGGAGACTGAATTGAAGGAGAGGAAACCAAATTTTGCGCAACTTGTATCAAATGTGGAAGCCCAAAAAAAGCAAAGACTAGTGAAATTAAGGTATGGAATTTTTTAATTTAGAAGCATGAACCCATTGTAACATGTGTTATAGCTTACTGATTCTTGATCTTGGGAACAAAATGGAAGTGTTGTTATTTCACAATGTTGTTGATTTATTGGATTTGATCTTCTATTTGGGAAGGTTTTAAACACTTTGAACAATTTAGTTTGCATTGCGTGATTTTTTGGTTCCTCCAATTATTTATGCAGAGTAGTTGTTCTTTGCAGAAAAGTACAGGGATTGATAATAAGAGAATTTGGAAAACAATAGAAGCCAATTCAAAAGTCTGTTGCTAAAATTTCCTCATTTTTTTTTGGATTGCAATCATTTCCTTGGGACCGAATATTGAACAAAGTTTATTTCTAAGGCAAGGAGGAAATCTTGGTTTGGTATGTCATGCTGTCCATTTTTGTGAAATTAAATTGAGAGACTTGGAAATTTTTTCCTACAACATATTCTCAAGCTGTTAGTAATGATATTTGTATAGGGTTATTGTTGTAAAGCTAGTAAGGATAACATTCAATGGCAATGAGGAGGTAACAATTTGTGACTGTAAGATATCAAATTCACAACACAATATCCAATTTTTTGTAGAATCTATTATCCATGGGTAAAACCATGGATAGAAATACTCCATTTGTAAACATGTACATACATTTTTTGATGAGTTGTGTTTTAGACAGTAAGATATCATTATATTTTCTTCTACCTCTTGATTATTTCCCAGGCCATTTGTGACATAGTATTTTTTCATAGCTCCAACACTTCCCTTTGTCATACCCTGGAGTGCCAAAACCTTGACAACTATAAAGTGTACCCATCTTGATATGCAGTCCATATCCTCCTTGAAGAACTAATGAAAATTTTTCTTCAATCTTTCTTGAGAAAGATTAGCTCAAAACCCTAATTTCTAGGTCAATGCCACTGTGACACTACCCTCTCGTGTTTATGGTAGGTTGCACCATATGAGACTCGTGCTTCCAACACGGAATTTTCCTCACACTGAACCCTAAAAGGAAATTTTTCCCAACGTGGAGGATACGGTTCATGATCTAGAGGTTTCCAAAACGACAAGCTAGATGAAGTTCATTGTGTATGTGATTGAATTCTCCCAATATTACCCTTTGATATTATCCCTATGAGCTTCCTCCTTGAGACGAGGACCTTCCCCTATCTTTGGTGAGATCCTAACTCCCTCTCCCTGCCTATAAATTCATTCCCCTCCATTCTGAAATGGTTGGTTTCTGATTATTTGCACTCGTATGTTGAGATAGTGCCTGCTATTCACTTTGGCTTGGATAAGGAGTGCTTGGAGAGTTTTAGCTTGGACTTGGACATTCACTCAAGGAGGGATACTAACATCAAGGCCTGGGTTGTATGCTTCCTCTTTTGTTTATTAATATATACAACTACTGGATCACTTTCCATAAATGCTTGTGTCAATGCTTCATTTATCTTAATGCTCCTTGATTTGTTAAGTAGATTACATTTGATTATGATTGTTGTACTTTTATGCTTTGTCATGCCTTTGGCCTCTTATGTAGGTATTCAAACGGTATGAACAACAAGGATTGAGACCGAGGAGAAAGTGATCAAGATCTTCAATAAATGAGTGAATTATAGCATCAGAGCGACACAACTCTCCATCATCTTCCCTTATTTCGATTATAATATAGGAAAGTGTCTTGTAGATTGTCTCCTTTGTTGTTAGACCCACTCATTGGGCTAGAGAGATGATCTCTGTCTACAAAGAGGATTTTCCTTCACAAAAAAATGGTGAATCCATTAGAGAAGCTATAACCTTTCCATCCATTTCTTCGATCTGATCCTCTGATTAGTTTGACCAACCGTCGATTTATCAGTTTGTGTGCATCACTTTAGGTTTATACAGTTGCTAGTTTTTGATCGAGAGTGTCGATTCTGGTTTTATTTTTGAAACTTTTTGTTTTTTCCTTTTTTTCCTCACCTAACATGTTTTCTGGTCTTACAGAAGCACTGCCAGTGCTGATTTTGGATTAACAGTTGCGTTGCTTTACCTTTCAGCACTACTTTGCCTTTCACAAGCGCATTAATCCCATAGGCTAGAAAAATTAGGGTTTCTTCTCATTTTCAGTGTGTCTAAACCTCTGTGAGTATTTTTTTAGTGTGATCTCATTGTGTTTTCCTTGATTTGTGTTTGTTAATGGTTGGAATTGTCTCTTTGCTTCTATTGGTGTGTGATCAAAGTTAGATTGTCTCTAGGGTTTCTAAGTCTAGGTTACCCATCACTCATCACTTGGTTTGTATTTGTGAGATCAATTGTCTCCATTTAGGAGTTTTAATACAATCAGGACACCATTTTCAAGTTTATTTTGGTTCATATTTACGAAGCTATTTTCATTAGTATTGGATCATATTTGTACTTCGAAATTAAT
Organism: Pinus taeda; assembly: GCA_000404065.3. Taxonomy (NCBI): domain Eukaryota; kingdom Viridiplantae; phylum Streptophyta; class Pinopsida; order Pinales; family Pinaceae; genus Pinus; species Pinus taeda. Next base: position 81,306 of record APFE031354133.1, on the reverse strand, counting down.
TTTTCTCCATTGTCAAACATAGATTACAATTGTTTTCTTTGGTGAAATTGGAAGTATATTCTTGTTTTGATTTCGTTGTTTTGAAAATAAAAGTGAAATGATCTCTTCATTAAAGTATTTTTGAAACAATTTTTCTTTTATTCGAAACCAAACTAAATGAAATCTTCATTTTAGTTGTTTTGAAGTCCAATTTTCCTTTTCTTATGCATTAGTTTGCATTTTGAATCAAAGTGAAAGAAAAAGAACAAAAATATTAGTGCATCTTAGTGAAAGAAATTGATTTTGTTTCTCATAAGATTGCATTTTGGCATTGCATTCAGTAGTGTAAGTGAAAGAGTAGTTTTCATTTTTTACATCTTGCATTAGAAAATTTAGGGAGATATGTGTTGATGTATTTTGCTTGATTGATGTATTGTTTGGTTGTCTTTTTTCCCTAATTATTTTAACCTTCATCGAATGAAAATATTTCATTTTTATCATTTAGTTGCATCATAGGAATTCATGTGACATCGCTGAGCCATAAAATGGAAACCTAATTCAAGATAAACTTAAAATTTACCTCAATTAACCTAAAGAGCATTTGGAACTTAATGAAAAAAATTTAGAGGCCTAGGTTAGAGATGTGTTCCAACATTTGTAAACCTAGCAGCTATCGTTAACTTCCTGCATTTAATCTCGAGGGTGAAATCCCATTCCAGTATGGAAGTATATCGAAGGTTCTCCAGTACCTTCGGGTATATTAGAGGCACTTCAATATGGCAAGTATATGGGAACATTATCAACAAATGATTATGCATTAGACAATGCTAACACAGACTTGTGCTACTCGTACTGTCGAGTATATATTGGGAGTCCCCACTAGGTTTCTATATTTTAGCCACAAGTAACTAAGTCTTCCGCATTGTAAACGTGATACACCGAACACAACATTCGGGGAGATTGGGTGCCGTACGTCAAGTCCTTGGTTTCGGCTAAGGTGTATATAGTAGTTCATGGATACTTGGTAAACCCTCTTACCTAGATTACCCTTTTTTATTTTGTTTCTTTAATTCCTAAAATCAATTAATTGACTGTGGAAAAACATCCTTCCCGTGGAAACACTCCTTCATAGATCTTAGGTTGTTACTAATGGAAGCATTTCACAAGCCTACCAATCAAGGAAATTCCCCTCATGGGAATCCTCATTCTTTTCCTTCTTTTGTAAATACTAGTGCTCCCTATATGGCAACGTTGTCCCTTCTTGGATTGACCAATGGTCTGCCAGTTTTGTTATTTTCGACCTCGGTGTTTCCGAGTGTCCAAACTAATTTTCAACTGAGTTCTTCTCCACTTGAAAAACATCAACCTCATGTTGATCCTATTTATTCACCCCATTCTTCCTCTTTTCCTGGTGAAAGTCTGGATTCTATTAACTGGGAAGCTAATAAGAAGAAGCAGAGGATGAAGAAGAAGAAGAAAAATAAGAAAGGGGAAACGAAACAACTATTGTTACCAATGCAACTAAAGAAGAAGAACCTTCCAACCAGCCCAAAAAGTGAATTCCCTTTCATGTTATGTAAGGGTGACCACCTTCTTCGAAATTTTCCTGGTATTCCCAAAGTCTTAGAAGTGTGGGCCACAAGTTCACATTAACCTTTATCATCAGCCTCTAGAGATCATGCTGGTGATAAAATTTCAACTAGTAGAGCCCATGGAAAAAAGGGAAAAATCAAATTTTCCTGTAAGTTGTGTGAAGGTAATCATCCCATTCACCTTTGTCCTCTTATGGATGAAGCTTCCCAAGAGTTGGAAAACCTGATAGCTTACCATCCTCATCTTTCGGTTGGTTATCAAAAGATTTCCCCTGATCCTTGCTAGTTTATCAAGTGATTGAGCAAAATCCATCTTTGGTCAACCCCACTCTCTCTGAAAGTGAGTCTCATGAGTCCATTCTAGAGCAACCATTGGTTGAGAAAATGGTAGACCTCACTCCACCTTCAGTTAAGCATACCTTTCAGGTAGAGAGTGAACCGCGTACCACTCAAGTTCTTCTCGTCTCTTCAGTTTTGAATGAACTGGAGGGAAATCCTCCTATTCCCAAGATGCATGAGAGAATTCTCCTATTCCCATAGAGAAATAGGGAAACTCTCACATTCCTATGACACCCCATCTAAGTAGTTTAGTCATTTCTTTTGATTGGAGTCGGCAAATAGGATATCGTCTTTTGTCTTATGTGCCTTTCCATATTACAATACAAGCTTACCATGTGGCCGTACCTAGCATAGTCATAGATGAGGGCACATATGTTTTCATCATTTCCTCAACTACTTGGTAGGATTTAGGTTCTCCTAAGCTTGTCCCCATCACCCAGATATTTTAGCTTTTAATAGAGGAACCAATCAACCATTAGGGATCCTTCCTAAGTTACCTATTACTTTCGGAGGAAAGACTGTCTATATAGACGGGATGGTTGTTCAAGGCCCTTTAGATTTTAATCTACTCCTTGGTAGTGACTATGTTTATGTCATGGGAGCTCTTGTTTCTTCCCTCTTTCAAGTGATGCATTTCCCACATGAAGGAAGCATTATGATCATTTATCAACTTACATTCATTAGTCCTAAATCAACTCCGTATCAACCATCATCCCTAAATGGTTCTTATATGCAAGTAGTATTAGCTATGCCACAGGTTAATTATGTGGGCACTTGTTCCATGCCCACATATACTGATGATCTTGTAGGTGATGCAGTACATCATGTATTGGGGGCATTGGAGACTGATTTTTCATTTGAATCCTTGGACATGTATACCTTCCAGAGTGTTGTTCTCCCATCTAATGAGAACCTCTTGGTAGCCATGGCCTCTTTTGGTTTGTAATCAAGGGCTTGGAGCAGATTTGCTTGTGTTGTGTCAAGCTCCTTAAAAAATGAAATAAGGTGCCATGAGGATATCTCTTTTACTATGTCAACCTCATTAAAAAATGAAATAGGTCCCATGAGGATATTTCTTTTACTATGTTAACCTTGTTAAAAAATTAAATAGGTCTCCATGAGGATAGTTCTTTGTATGTCAACCTCGTTAAAAAATCAAATAGGTGTCATGAGCATGGTTCCTTTCCTTTGTCAAGCTCGTTAAAAAATGAAACAAATCCCCTTCCAATTCGAGTCTTTGATTAGATCTCGTAAAATCCTAGTCGAATCTTCCACTTGATATCGTATGTAAACCTTCATTCCATCCAACTATTAGTAAAAAAATAGTCTACTTAGGTGAATGAAATGAAGCTTGGGGGGGGG